>UYYA01004462.1:43848-56662 GCA_900624975.1 Angiostrongylus costaricensis
AGCTGAGAGACATGCGAAGCGAAGGACCCGGATGGTGTAGTGGTGAAGTGCGTTGCTCCCCGGTAAGGACAACAGCGCGTGTTCGTTCTCCATTGCATACACCTGTGGTCCAGACTTTTGCAAATATCTCAGCATTTCATACGAGTTATATTTCGCAACATAACCTGCCATTAAGAAGAAACAGGCAGTAAATAAAAGAGTTAAGATTATGTGGTGAACGTTAAGAAACTCATAGAAAAAACTCCAAAGTTCTTTTGACAAGGATGCTGCACATGTCGTAATACGGATAAATTCTAAACGCTTACTATTATTCTATTAACTGATTGTCATCCTCTCAAACTAAATAGTAATAACTACATTTGCTGGCCCAGCTATAGCCAGAATATTCCCATACTTGGTACTTGAATGGCCCATCCTCACTGGTTGTGCAGGCCCCAGCATAATCACCATTTTTCGGAGTTTTGATGGTTTAGTCATTGTGGTTCCCTCGAGTTCCGAGGTCAGCCTAGCCAAGATCTTCCCCAGGTCGTCACCACCACAGGCAGTCGCCGCTCTTGTGGATCAGAGGGAGATTTGCCAGCACGGGACTAGTTTGATACCACGACGGTGGTGGATCCTGGTATTGGTTTATTCTTAGCTGGGTTTCCTGATGGAAACGCCGGACTTCTTCAAGCCTGGGAGACCATGCTGTGGGACGAAATCCCCCGCTGCACATCGCAGCCCAACACCCAGGAACACCTCCCAGGCACGACGAGGCGGTAAATCGTTAGGAAGAAATATATAATAAATTTATGTGGGAGGACGAATACCCCTATATAAATGTTAAACAGAATCTAACTCGGAACACAGTGAAGAATAGAGGCGAAGAAAACAACGGAAACGACTCTATCCAGACCCAAAAGCTAATCTAAACAGTTGCCATAATTCTTCACTACCTCTGCGAATTCACAGATTCGCGTTCAGGGTTATATTGTTCACTTTGTAAGACTTACCCTTAACAGAACTTGGAAGATAACATGCAAACCGTGTAAACAAAAAGCGATAGAACTATTCAATCATGGGATGACAGAAACACAAAGAAAAATTGGGGGACCAAGCAAAATAAAGCCCTGTGGTGCAGGATGTAATACCTAAGCCCTGGAAAGGGAAATCGTGGTTCGATCTGGCCCGGGGTCCAAGTTTTTCGAATACCTCAGCATAACTGTAATTAAATGTGCATAGTTAACATAGAAATAGAGTTGAAATAAGTAACTTCGAGGTTCTAAATGAATAAACCTACTACCTGTTATCGATCTTCCACTTCTCGAACTTCGCTTTTTGCTCAGCATACTGTCGTTCCATGGATGAAATGACCTCAGCATTACTCTGAAACAAAACAGCGTCTTAGCTTAACAAGTGTAAACTGCGAGTTCGTATCCAGTACTAAGAACTCCTAAATACATCAACGACTTTGTACCAGAAATAACCTGTGGGGTAGTCATATTCGTTGACGACGTCGGATTTAAATGCAAAGTAGGTAGATAACAAGGTACTACGAGAAAATAGTGCCAAAGGTGTCACCAGATGAACCTACAGTAACAACTGGCTCTGAATCGCTCCAAAATGGCAGTGGCGCTCCGATGCCGGTTCGATTGGAGCACTCAATAAGCAGCATAGTCGAACTTCCAGAAATAGCTTACCTGGTTATCTGGACGGCCCGTCCATAGTGGTTGTTTGGGCCTCAGCATAGTTTCCATTTTTTTCGGAGTTTTGGTAGTTTAGCCATTGCGGTTCTCTGGAATCCGTATGTCTGTCAGCGAGGCCAAAGTCTGCCCCAACTCGTCACTACCACAGGCAGTCGCGGCACTTGTGGATCAGAGAAAGACTTACCACCATGCTGCTAGTTTGATTCCAAGATCGGTGACGGATTCTGGTATTGGCTTACTCTTACCTGGGCTTCCTGATGGAAACGCTGGACTCTTTCTCAGCTTTGGAGACACTGTCAGGAGGACAAATCTACCCGATGTACATCACAGCTCGACACCCAGGAACACCTCCCACCCACGATGAGCCGGTTAATCGTTGAGAGGTGCAGGAGTATCCGTCAGCGGAAACGTTCTGCTGTGAATTCAATTATTATGGTGTAGAAATTCTACGGCCAGTGCCACTTTGAGGAAAAACTGGCTTGGATAAAAACGGCTGTGTTATTGGAATTCTAGGCTATGCTGATGAAAATAGCTCCTAAACGATTTATGTGATTGTGATTGACCATTGTAATTTTCTCGATGGAACATCTTCACGGGATGTTTGAAAAATAGACGTGCATCGAATTGAAAGAGCGGACTTATATCCGAACTTCGGACCCCTGTCAGCTCGAATATGCGTGCAATCACCAGACAGGTTGCTTTGGCACATTAGCAACGACGTGACCTCTATAGGTGACATGTGCAATGGCGCTGGGTGTCATAGCGATTTCGGTGGAAAATTAAGCGTTGTGGAGAATGTATCAATAAGGTCTTTTACTTTTTAAGCTACTGAGAATAAATCGCTGAGGTCTAGGACAAGAATTGAGGATGTTTGTCCACAACTATGAAAAGTTGTGTACAGCTTCTGTGGGTCGCGCAAAATTTCTCAAAAATAAACATTAGATATGCCAAGAGTGGCAGCGGCTGTTGAACTACAAGGCGTAGTATTTCTTCCCGCGCGCTTCTTCCATAGAGTTCAGTGAAGTTGATGGGCCTGACATTCCTATGCGGGAGTGCGACCGAAGGAATATCTACAGGTGCTTCTGGATGAATGCGACTCAAAAAATCATTGCGTGGCTATCGGAGGACTCAGGAAAAAAACTCGTTTTTCCAGTCTGCAAATACTAATACGTCAAATGGAAAACGTCCTGGAATCCGCTCAATTCAGGATGAAGACGTGCTATTCAAGTACAACTTATTAGGTATCCGAGCCACCTTGCAAACCGGCAAGTCAATGACGATCGGCTCTAGAGCACTCGGAGCATGGATTACCACCTCAGTAATACCGTTTTCGTCAAAACACTGGGCAATTAGGGTTACGAATATGAGAATGCCGTCTCATACCGGTTAACCCCACATTGCCAAACTCAGCTTTCTTCTTTTCTTATAATATTAAACATAACAGGATTGGGTGTTTCAAAGTGAGCATTATAACACAGTGTGATCCTATAGTTGAAATATGAGATGTCCTATAGTTGAAATATGAGAAGTTAAAAACAATTTCCTATTTCCATAAGCACACTATGGTGTAGATAGCACACTGATAGTTATATCGGTCATCACGAGCATGGTGTTAATTCGATTCCGCTTCGGGGTAACTAGGACTCCCTTCTCTCCGGGGTCGGGAGATTAGTATCGGACTTGTCCGTGAAAAAATCGTTCTCTGCACTCCAGTTGAGAACGCTCCAGCCCGATATCCCAGGAGTCCAGGAAGAATCGACTCGATCAGCATTCTATAACGTTCGAGGCGAAATGAAAATCCTCGAGCAGTAGCCGAAGCCACACGAAAAAGTTGGAAGATCTTCGTGGACGACGGATGCGAGGGGACGAATCGAATGTGACAACTGCTGGGATTCGCATAGTAGACGTGAAAGCGGGTCGTATAAAAGTTGAAAAAACAACTACACTAACTCGTCTTTTAAAATGCATTGGCCAGTGATTGGTGAGACGGCTTCACATGGATCCTTATTACGCCTTTATTCAGAATTAAAACATAATAACCTATATAGTGAAACTTAAGAACTTAACACCGGGGCCAAACAAACTAGAATTGGGGTTGAACGAACAGATTAGACCACCGGCCGAAGCCTTATTGGAGACCTTTCTTATCCACTATATTATTACGTCGTGAACCTGTAAACCCCTTTCAGGACAATGTACTGCATTTACTGATGCGGCGATCCGACATTTGCGACATCAGCTTCGACGGCCAGTAATGGACAGTGTCGATGGGCATAATGTTGAACCTGCTCGTCGATGGAGGTGTCAACGGCCTCCTGGATTATGGAGGTGGGTTTGGTCCGTAATAAGATCTAACGAGCCACTCAAAACTAGAAATTTATTGACATCTTTTCGTTACGCCATATATTCCGAAGAAGCACAGAATCAGTAGTGAGATGTCTAACTTTCCTTTATCATTTGACTGATAACGAAAAACCTTCGAAAACAATATAAGTGAAATTTTCAAGACTAGGTTGAAGTTCGATCATTTTGTACTTATGAATTCATACCGGACAGTCATATTGCCATCGTTCTCTGCATGAAATCAATCTGTAACTGTATGCCACTTCAAGTCTTATGTCAAGTGCTATTCCATCTTTACAGTAAATGCTTCCAGTTATTTTGAAGATTTGTCGCCGAAGAAAGAGGAACGACGACAATGAATCAGAAAATGTAAAACGTGTGAGTACATGCTTCATTTCGCACAGAACAGATATCCTACTAGGACATCAGCAGCACGTCGACCCATTACTTAATAGATGTACTCGAAGATCAAGCCCATACGAAAAACAGGCCACAGTCCTAAGTTTCAACGGCGCTTGTATTGCTTGTTATTCGACGTTAGGAAGCTTGGTAGTCATGTGAGTGACCACTTCGAAAGTAAGTGATTCCCATGCAATATTGCGTTCGTGCGGTAAGAAAACGAGCTTTAACCTTCGTTTTCAAAATATGCGATGATCCCCTCACTCTCAGGGGATGCGTGCAGTGCAGCGGTGCGGTCGAAAGCGCCCCGCAACACTTGGGATCGATTCCAGCGCCCCAGACTCACCAAGCCCTCCATCACTCCGGGGTCGGCGAATGTACCGGACTTGTCCCGGAGGATAGCAGAACAGGCTCGATATATCGGTAAGCCACCGCGAATCATTGTAAAGGCCAGAAATGCATTCAATCACCTCCAGCGGAGCTTGATGAAATCGAACGCACGGCGCATCCCTTAGCGATAGATCAACGCCGACAGCCTTACAGCCAGCCAACCATTCATTCTGAGCACGGGACAAGTAAGGTCTAAAAAATTTACTACTTGTTCTATATTCTCAGCAGTAGGATATTACAAAGAACGTCTGCTAGCTTCACAGGCGCATCGTTTTGCCGGCTTCCTGACGATGAATTTACCGATGTAACACAGATACGGGATAAAAGCACAAACGTTTCCATGCTAATCAGTTCCTGAGCAGTGCGCCATGAATTCCACGTCATTAAGCATCATCAGAGATGACTGAATGCATATCTGGCCTTTACAATAACTTGCGGTCGCCTACTTTGTAACGATTAATTTTTTCTAGGGACGATGAAATACAGGCCGCTCTGGGAGCTGTTGATCATGCAGCTGTAGATCCACGTGTACCTTTTCAAGGACGTGAACAAGAATAGGCTCACCATAAGAACAAGGGATGCAAAATTTGTCGTATTTTTAGCTGTTGAATGGCATAACACTTAATTACATAAATTGCCGCTCGATGGTCTCATCGAGAAAAAGATTTCTATGGTGGGGAACGAACGCGCTATTGTCCTTTCCGGGGAGTAACGCGTTCACCACCACACCATGCAGGTCCTTTGTTTCGCCTGTCTCTCAGCTATTTCTATCGATCTTTGCCACAGCAATCACCCGTCAGCGGGATTGATCTGGGGCGGCCAAATCGGCATAGAACCCAGTTAAGCTGCGGCTGTAGTTGAAATCCCGCTAACGGGTGATTACTGTGGCAAAGATCGATAGAAATAGCTGAGAGACAGGCGAAACAAAGGACCTGCATGGTGTGGTGGTGAACGCATTACTCCCCGGAAAGGACAATTGCGCGTTCGTTCCCCACCATAGACACCTGCGGTCCAGAGTTTTGCAAATATCTCAGCAACGTTGTGGTTGTATTTCGCTTAGTACCCTGCTGCGAAATTATGGTAGGCAGAAAATAAAAAGGTATAACAAAAAGATTTTTTTAAAATTATTAAGTGTGAAGGATAGCTTTCCAACGACAAGATATTCCACAGCATCTGTGTTGCACAAGATATCGCTTGAGTGCAAAAAGTATTGGAAAATAGTCTGCACGCAAGAATAAAACACAGTGAAGAAGACGGCTTCTATTGAAGTCATACCAGTCACGGTGCCAAGCAACAAAAATGGCTCCCGTTAGGATGACGTCGTTGCGGAATTGTTTAAACGTCACTGAGAAAGATGGAAGGAAGAAGGAAGCTCGAGAACAGAAACCTTAAATCTTTCGTTGTACAAGTCTTTCTGCGCTAACTCGTTGTTCCTAATCCACAAGAAGTAACTAAGTGCAAAGATCTACATGCTGCTTTCGAGATCTTTAGGAGAGTATCACTAAAAAATCATATTAGATCCGGCATTCCGTCTTACCATTGAAAGATTACACTTCGACACAAAGTTTGTATGAAAATCACCTATCAGTCTCTCTATAGAACGAGCACCGTCACAAATTAAGCTTCCATGCCGCAAAACTTTACTAAGCGAAGACCAATTTGGAAGTCAAATGGTTGTCTAGTAATCTATCTGTTGCTCGTTAAAAAGACACAAAAGCTTGGAAGGTGCGAAGTGAGTTTGGGATTTAAGCAAGCGTTCCACAGCTTCTGAAAACGAAGTCTTTAAAATGTTTTAGAATACTGGAGAGTACACTGAAACAGGGAAATCAAACAGAGCTACGAGGAACCTCTCTAAGCGAGAAGTAAGTATTCAAGGCAGAAAATTAAAGCCTCTTTCTAAAACGTTCCTACAAGTTCTCGTTCTCTACAACAGTGTAAGAAATGATAATAGTTAATAACCAATCTATTTTGTATTACCTTGGTACAAACCAATTCCTGGTTTTAAACGACAAATTTGAAACACCATAACCCGACTCACAGATAGTTTCACTACTCCAAACAGTGGTCATTAAAATTCACGCTCCTTCTGAAACAGTAGCAAAGAGTTTACTTACCCCGGTAACAAAAAATTTAGGTGCTTCAGCTGGAAGCATTCAAATTCAATGGCCTTGGATGTGCAAGGTGATCTGCACGTCGGTATGAGAAAGAAACCTTTTGTGCTGACCAGTACTGAATGTTTTGTTATAAATTTCGGATGCATGACGTCTATTCCATGACATCATTTTTCTGATCTTCAGGATGGAGAAGATCGTGGTGGATTAATACAGCTCAAGCGAACCGTACAGTTATCATAGCTTTGGATGCCATTCCGGCTTTGCGAGCTGTTTGGAGCTTCATCCCAGTCTAACTACTACGCCGAATGCCGTCGGCTTTCGTAAAGGAACAATTTCTCATCACACCCTTCATTCTGTCTTAGTTTTTGTGGATGCCGCGATGGATATGAAGTACTAAAGACGCTCTCCTCGGGTCAACGTTAACATCCAGGGTGTCATTGGTGACGTTACAAAAAATATGAACTTCATGGTATAGCTTCGAAAGATACAATCTTCTCCATATAACCTCTATAAGTCCATCTCGTTTTCTCCATGATTTGTGGCAAAGACGGCGAAGGTTGTCAAGCAGCTGCTCGTCCACATGTTTTCAACATTAATCGTCCCATTTGGGCGGTAGTCGTTCGAAGGGAAGCTCACGCTGACAAGGCCATCAACGTCGCCACTCCACTCTCCCATGTTCCGAGAACTTTTATCTTGCATCATTAGGTCGTCAGTGGATAAATCATTCGCCTTAAGTAGAGATGTCACACAAAAAATTCTGGTCTAGGATCAAGACATGCTTTCGAGTAGCCTGATGATCTTTTCCAGAGCGGATAAGTAGCTTATTTTTCGAAGCCGCTCCCATTTACCTCTATGCACTTCCCAGCTACTCGACTGCAAGCTTTTGCCGAATGCACCCGCATGATGCAATACACTTAAAAGAAACCACCTGTCCTCACATAGTGCAAAATCGGAGCAACAGAAATAGAAGTCTATTTCTCAAATCTACTAGAGTTTTAGAGCAATTATGTGATGCCTTTGGTCCGCAGTTGACCCCATGTCAGCCCCAAATGGGGCTTCACGTAGCTTCATGATTGACCGCCTATGAATCGCGCACTAAGTTTGGTCTGCCACTCATAAACGATATTTTGATAAAATTTATTTAGAAAAAAAGGAAATCTTTGGCGAACAGGCAAATCAGAGAAAGCCAGCGCATAAACACTTCGGAGGTACTCACTTGGTTTTAATGAATTCATAGAGCTACTGAGTATCAAAAAAAACTACAGAAGTTTGAAAGAGAAGAAGGATCCAGGAGGAACAAATACTTGGAGAAAAGATTTCAGCAGAGTGAAGAGTTGGTTGTCCATCAAAATTTTTTCATTGTTTGTAACAACGATTATGATATCCATTGTAAATCTTTCAGGAACGCTTGCGGCAAATCATCTGAAGTCTCTTCCAGAGGATGGAGGTAACATGGCGCTTTGTTCAATAGGCTCCCCATTTCGTACATACCAGCCACAAATCTGTCATCTCTCAAAAAAAAATGAAGTCCAACTCAAAATTCGGAGAAAAAATTGGAAGACTTCAGGCTTAGTGGGATTTAGGAGAATTTTCTTTAACCATTAAACATTGTTTCAGTCGCCGTGAAGAGTCTGGTGATATGTCGGGAAAAAGCTTCGGTGTGTTCCCATACGTTGGTACTTTGCATGCTCTACAAAGTGTAAACAACTACGTTTTATCTCTTTGCCTATACCATAATATACTTTCGCTTCGAGAGGATAAAATCACTACTGGTAGAGGTGTGGTGAACATGTCATTGATTTAGACGACATCAGTTGGAGTAATCAGTAACTGTTTTGAACGTTAGTAATATAAATTTTGTCTGGTTACTTGACTTCTTTCGCTTTTTTTTGACCATCAAGCTGAAATCTGAATTCGTTAGGACGTCTTCGGAACCTCAGCGGAAGAGTATCTCGTAGAGTCATGACCTTTGTCAACAGACCTGTAAGGGAGCTAGCACTCAAGAGATTTATTAGCAAAATTGAGGCCAGACGACGAGCGGAAATGGATAATTCGTGGACGGTGGGCTTACATTAGAGGGTGCATAATCAGTTGGTTTGCGCACTTCTCAGTATTTAATTGTTTTCACTGCTTTAGAAAAGGGAATTACGCCCTGGCCAAGTGACATATCCACGTTCGAGAAGCAGATCGTTAGAAAGGTTGAGAAACGGACCAGATCAGGTGACTGCTTGAATACTGGGCGTAGTAAAGGATGAATCTTTAACATTGTTAGCCATCGCAAGGCCTGGGCTCATGTTGTATCACCCGTCTCAACACATGTAGTGTTCTATAGTCTTTAAGTTTTCTCAAATTCAACTTAGTAACTGGAGCTACTTTAAGCAAATATTCTATCTTTTTTATTGCGCTAAACTATGTCAGTTTTGCTCAATCACTATCACAGCGGTTCTAGTTCTTTTCCATTTTAGTTCTGTGGCATCGAAATGGGGGAATTGACGAGCAACACTGTATGTTCCTTCTCATTCAACGAAATTTCAGGTATTCGCTAATGCTCTAAATCCAAAAATTACTTCACAGCTTCCATCAACAGTACGTTTTGTTCTTTCATACAGTTTTATAAGCATGTTACCTCCATTCAGCAAGCTTGTGATGAAAATGGGCTAGTGATAAACACTCGACATTAGGGCCACGGCTTGTGTCCACATAATGTTGGTCACGTAATACTCATGGATTGTTCCTCTAGATGAACATCAATTCTAAAAACGAGGTCGTAGTTTCGAAGTACCGATTCACATAGGCTATCATTCTCCTAGTGTGCAGTGAATACGAAGCAGTTTCACTTTCAACTGAATTCATTAGAGTGTGGCCGAAGAAATATCTTCAAATAAAGAGAAATCTGCTGAACTCGTTACCGGAAACAATGACAATGACGGTGCAGTAATCGTGAACGGCCTGCCATTCTGGATAACAGCAGAGGACCCGCAGCTGATTGACCGGGTTCGTTTTCCACATGCATTACGAACGAACTCAGATTCAATTGAGCTTAGCAATAGTAGAAATGTTTCAAACGAAGTTGGATCTTCTGCTTAGACTCGGTGTTTTCGTGTGAAATCTTGACTTGTCTTGCCAAAATATGCCGACAAAACGGTATTTGGCAAAATAAAAGAACATCTGGTTGGCTCAGGCTCTATGGCATTTAGGAAGACAGCGACACCGATGATGAGTTACCGTTAAACGCGGACATTGTCTTGGATGTACACCGAAGAAATCTTGAATTGGATAAAATGCCTGCAATTCCGTTGGTTTACCTTTCGGAACGTGTTCAAAAATTTGTTTTAAAATATGCCATAAATGTTGTTTTAAGAGTAGTTCTTGATCCTCTCGATGACCTTCGAAAACTTCAGAAAAGAGACAAGCTTTTCTTTACCAAAACGGTTTTATTTGGGAACTCCGTTCGCAGCATGATCAACCTAAGCGGTGAGCGAAAATTCGTTTCTACAGATAATTTCGCGGATTAGGCGAGAAGCAAAAAAAGTTTACTTCACCTCGATGTTGTTTTGTTCGAGTCTTCGTCTGAGATTCGAAACTCGGAGAGGTAAAAGGAGATCTTTTATGATGAAATTATTCACAAACACTACAATCCGCTCGATGAGTACAGCTCTAGAAACTTCTACAAAGTCACAAGTTCTTGGGACTACGAAGCCGACCACCGACCCATTGATTAGATTTCTTCTCGAAAACCCTGGACGGAAAACATGATGATCAAATGGTTTCTAAAGCTAGCAAAACCCATAGTACTACCCCTGTTCAAGAGTGACAAATGGAGGATTTATGGGTGCCAGCTTGAGTCAATCGACGATCAACGGGAAGAAGGTGGCAGGCGACAGGTGATTACTTTTAAGAGGGCCTACAAATCTTCGAAATCCAAAATTTCGATGTGGTCCGAAAAAAACACTGAGGAGAACGATTTTCAGTGCTGCGATTATTTTATCACGATTTGCGCTGGATGCTTTATTCGTCATCTTTCGGAAATAAATGTCGATGATAACCTGTTATCAGGAGACAAGGATGTGACACATCTCAGTCAAATTAAGCAAAACTGTGAACCCGTCTACTACCTTTAGGTAGAAATAGGTCATATTTTGAACGGCTAACCTTCATCCTTATCCCTTACGTCTTATAGCGGAATTTCGTGAAGTCTTTTTTTGGTTGATATCAATTGTAAACATTGTTTTAGATACGACATCGATGAAAATTTCTAGGAAACAAGGCAAAATCTCAACATTATCGTTCAACCAGCCTGATACAAGGTTTCTATATTTGGTACTGTTTACTTTTTAAAATGTGTGTTATCGTAAATGTGGAAGGAATCACATGAAAATTTCAGCGAGAGAGATTCTGGGTGTTAACAGAGGATCCGTACACGCCGACCTGTATAGCACGACCAGAAGTTCATGGTCGACGTAAAGGATCGTTGACGGAAAGTACAAACAAAAGACAGAAAGGCCTTGTTCAACCAGAAGAGGAAGGTCGCAACAGCTCTAATAACGAGGAGACAGTTGGAGTTCAATAGAGTGGGAAGAAATGGAGAAGGGAATGGACAAACAGGATTCGATGGCTAGCTATAGATGCCCTATTCTATTAATACGTTCGTAACATTAGTCGATTTACATTCTATATCAATTAAAACATTAACCACTTTTTGTGTCGGCGTTTAAAAAATTTGGATATTTTCTTGAGAACAGAACTTTCTATGGTAATGAACGATGACTATGAAAAATCTGGAATAATTCTAGTGATTAATCTTAGGTAAGCTTACTCGAAGATCCTTGACTTTTGAAGGGTATCATTTGCAATCTCTTGACAGCTACAGCTGAGGCTTATAAGTAATAAGTCACTCGAGAAAGCCTTGCTGTCATCAATGTGTCTATCTTATTTGCAAATTTGGAAGACCAGCGTAATCGGCTATTTCGAGCGGCTGTAATTCACGCTCGAATGAGGCAAGCTCACTCGGCGGCGCTCTTTTATACAGGACGGTTGCTCTTCGTATGACTCCGTTGATGTGAACCAATCTTGTTAAGCTGAAGCGAGGATTGTGTAAGTTGTAGCTGCTGATGGTGTTGTTGTTCGATGGCTGACGTTTCGGCGATTTCGCCCTCAGAGTTGTGCTGTTAGAGTCCTACTCGTAACAGCACCAGCTCAACAAAATCAGTTCACAAGAACGTATAAGGGATAAAAGCGCCATGAATTCGACTTAGCTAAATATCGTTGAAGGTGATTGAATGCATATTTGGGGTCTATAATGACTCACGGTAGCCTACCGATGCATCGAGCCAGTGCTGCTATCCTACTAGACAAGCCTGGTACCAATTTGCCGACCCCGGAGGGATGGAAGACTTGGTGGGCCATGAGCACGAGGATCGACTGCACGTGTGTGTCGTAGTGGCGCCTCCAAACACTGCGCCAGACGCCCCCTTATAAGATCTATAAAAAAGATCTGATTGTTTTGCTTCCATTCTTCACTTGCTTTGGACAAAAAGTCCCTCTGTAGTTCAAGTTGAGCACTGATTATGTCGTCCCATTATCTAAATGGTATTTGAGTTGTCTTGCCTCTGCTCAAGCTTTTTTCTATTAAGTAGTACTCTAAAGCTCTTCAGTTAATATTGACACTTGTATCTCGCATGAGAAATAATGATATTGGCGAAGATCACGTATGCAAAGCCAACTGCTATTATAGTAACTACGTCACTAGAAACTTCAATGATGACAATCGTTGCTGAGATATTTGCAAAACTCTAGACCGCAGGTGTCTATGGTGGGGAACGAACGCGCTATTATCCTTTCCGGGGAGTAACGCGTTCACCACCGCACCATGCGGGTCCTTTG
>UYYA01004462.1:57791-103458 GCA_900624975.1 Angiostrongylus costaricensis
CAAAGGACCCGCATGGTGCGGTGGTGAACGCGTTACTCCCCGGAAAGGATAATAGCGCGTTCGTTCCCCACCATAGACACCTGCGGTTTAGAGTTTTGCAAATATCTCAGCAACGTTGTGGTTGTATTTAGCTTAGTAACCTGCCATGAAAATTATAGAAGGCAGAAAACAAAACGTTAAACATGATGACAATCGTGTTGAAAAAGGACAGCCAAGCAGCAGTAGAACACATCGTGATGGAAGGAAATCGGTATTTAGAAGCTGAATGGATGACATTTTAAAAAAATAAAGGATAAGACTCTCGCCTTTGACCACTTCCCTAGGGATGGCGCCATGCATTCGACCTCATTAAACATCGTTTGACGTGGTTAAATTCATTTCTGGTATTTACAAGAACTCGTGGTGTCCTACCGATGTATCGAGCCAATGCTGCTGTTCTCCCAGAACAAATCTGGCACCAATTTAGCCGACTTCGGAAGGCCTAGTGGTCTGGGAACTATCACAGGTATGTATTGCGGGGCGCCTCCGACCACCACGCCACACTCACCCTGATGACGCTTACTGCACCAAAATTTCGAAACTCATGAGAAAACGCTTCACTGGTCATTGCGTGACGGTGCAGTGGCTTTTCTGCTCAAGTCACCATACGCCGCCAAACTTGTTACCCTCAATTTTTGCAATGCGACGTGGAAGGAAGTTCGTCGGTGTCTTGCGCTCACCAAAAAAGATTTGGAAACAGTCAGTGGAGGCCAATACCACGTGTGAAGTGTGAAATCGAGGAAACGAAATCGCTGCAGGTGGTGTCTACCGAGGCTTTTATTTGACTTTGTCAAGTTTTCAAACATATGGCTGGCACCACTTTCGCACATGAAACTCGTTAATAACCCTTTAACTGTCAAAAGGTTATTCAACTTCTACATTGACTACTTACTTTTTAAAAATTCTTGGCTTAACCACGGAAACGACCAAACCTATCACTTTGTCTAGATAGCTTTTGATTAATTTGGACAATAGAACACCTTTTGAGGTTGCGAACTAGAAACAGCCTTCCTTTGCACTGAGACACTGGTATATTCGAACGGAACGCTAGTACCTTCTTTACACTTCGGATAAACTATTTGTCAACTGGTCATTTACATTCGTTATGCCGATTTTATTTATTTACATGATCCGTCATCTCATCTGCTGTGTGGATAGCGGAACTTTTGCATCCGATTTGTTTTCGTCTCATCCATCGTCCACATAGGTTTTTGCACATTTTATGACATCGGATAAAAGCTCGTAATGAGAGAACTGAGTGGTATATAGGAGGTATTTCTTCCTTAAGAAGTAGGATCCACCGATGCAAGTGAATTAGGAATAACGAGCATATTTAATCTCAAGGCTAAATCGCGCTGTAAAAATGTGCTGAAATAGGGCGAGGATCAGTTCCTACATTGTTCTCAGTGTTGATCAATCCCTGAGGGTGTGCCATGCATTCGACTTCGTTAAGCATCGTTGAAGGTGATTGAATGCATATCTGGCCTTTGCGATGAATTGCGGTGGCCTACGATGTATCGACCCAGTGCTGCTATCCTCCCAGACAAGTCTGGTACCAATATGCCGACTCCGGAGGGATGAAGGGCTTTATAGAGAACATTCTTCACGAATATTGGAATGTTCTCTATGTAAAACAATTATAACTTTATGCCTTCTACAACACCTGTCTATTTGTAATCGTCATACATATATTCTCGCAAATTCGGTAAATCATCTCTTAGCAACCATTTCACGCAATTGCCTCGCAGGTGGCTGGAAAGGGAATCAGTAGCAGTCAGCTGAATGTACTTTTCAGCATCTCTCGTTCCAAAAAGGTCTCCGAACAGACACCTGCACCCTTCCACATGCAGCCCTATCAAATTGTGCTAGTAGAAAAACCTTTAGAACCCCTCTCTGGACGCCGTCTTTAGTTCTCTCTGGCAAAGCTCCACCCACTACAGATGTAATACAGGTAGCCCATAGGACTGGTCCTGAAGTGTTAGCCGCGTTCGATCGGTCTGCTTCCGGTTCCTCAATTCCTCAGTGCTCCAACACCAGTGTCCGCGTTAATTCCTTCAAGTGTATCACTTGTTATCATTTCAATCCCGCTCTTATCCACCCAGCTTACATATCGCCAAATATCACACATTATCGTATCACGGTTGCATTAATTACACAGTTGTACTGTTATGCCAATCTCTTTGCTCATAAGCAACCTGAACACCAGTGATCAGGCTGCGCCTACTCATAACCCGTATCATTGTTGCATTATCTGTAGAGTTTTATTGTTATGATTGTTGTATAATTATGATAAACGGTTCAATTACCCAAGTTTGGGGTGTCTGGCATTGTGACTGCTAATCACAAGAAGTCCCGCGTGGCGTACACAAAGGCGAGCAGCTAATTCCGACCGAATTGTTCTAACTACTTGGTATTCCAATAACAACGAGCCGTCCCAACAGGCTTGATGGGCTGTGGCCCAGTAAGCGAACCTATGTGTATTACAAAAAGCCTCCGACCAGTGCGCTACACGCCCTCCAGGCCACACATATGTGGAAAAATGTATGGACTGAAATTTTATGCCAATCCTGCACAGCAGGAACAGGAATACTGTCCCAGAATTTATTTCCGCCCTTGGAGCTCAAGGATGTTTTAGTACTCGTCCAATCTCCTGCCACCCCATATAATATTTACGTGCCAAGCATCCCACTTGGCAACAAGCTAAATCCTCCATTTAATGAGATCCGTATCGACATGCACCAATAAAAAATGCGCTTCTATAGAAGTGGTTAACTTAGACAATTTATCAAGTCCAATGTTTGTTATGGTTGCTAGTTGTCACTTATGAACGATATAACTCATTGGAGATGAATGCCCATATATAAGACGATGACCGGCAGTAACATAATTTTAAGGTTCGCAAATCTCTCACAAACCCAAGTCAGGTGGGAATTTTCTGAAGACAACATGACTTAGCCATAGGTTGTCATTTAGCATACAGTACTTGCAACAATATTATTCCCAGTAAATGAAAAAAATCGCCTTGTATTGGTTAAAAATGGATAGCAACGAAGATGGAATCAGGCGAAAAGAATCGAAATGCCGATACGGAATTGGACACAGACCTTCTTACGGTAACTCACCCTAATTCCTCTAACAAACCATAGAGAAGATTTAACAAATAGTGCATGTATTTGTCGACTGGATAAGAAATTGGAGAAGAACCGAATACAGATAGAGCAAAAACTGTTGAGATTTTCACTGTTGCGCAAGACATTTGCAGCCATCTTAATAATAAACTACGCGTTAAAGTTACTAGATGATACAAGCGATGTGTCTGTTACCATATTAATCTTATTATACTTTTATTGTTCTAATCTATTTGAGATTAGTAAAGCAGTCCACTACAGTAGCCCTGTCGCGCTACTAGCCATTTGGTCCTGATTTTTCCCACGCTACTGCTTGCTCCTTACCTCTCGTGGTCAAATTGTACTTTATGTCAAACCTCTTTCTCATAATAATCCAATAGGCTATAATACAGCTATTCACCTCAAGGTAGCTCCTTACTAACTATCTAATCCTCATTTATTTATCTTATTATAATTCTCTCGTTTATACTGTCTCGTTTCTGTCATATCGCTATTGTTGCATTACTCTTGTTATAAACGGCTTAATTACCCAAGTTTCAGATTCAAGTTATAAAGGCAACCATCACAAGACCCGCCTGGCAACAAACGAGTAGATACAAATTGAACCAAGCAAACACTTCAACACTGTGTGGCACAGCATTCAAAGGAGCAAGACAGCCCCACCGTTTTTATGCAGAACCCAAGTCGCGGATTCATCTTCGTAGTACCATAAAATTACAATTTCTATTCCTTGATTCTCGGTCACAGCCTCTCAAATGTTAAGGGACAATTGTTTATATATTACAGAACTGTCAAATAGTAAACATCACAATACAGGCCCACCTTCGAGAGTCCAGCAAAACAACAGCGACTAATCAATATCTCTACACTACCTGATATTCACTTCAACCGATTATTTCACCACTGAACTACTACGAAGTCAAGAAGTAATAAGTGATGAAACGGTCACTACAACACTGATGCAACGATCGCAGCCACCACTACACTTCAGGTCTTTCATACGGTACTGATTGGAACAATGAAGTTTAATAAAAGCAATAAAAGCACGGGATCCGCAGTTACTGCTGACATCTCAATTACAAAGTCATGATAACAATTATAGGTGGTCGTGGCACTGTGTACATAAATTACGCATTCTAATTTTTTCAATCATAATCCGACCAGTGTTCACACTACTTCTGGAGACGTAGATATGATACTGTAATCGCACCGGCTCCTTCTTTCGAAACTTGACATGCTTTCGGCTTGATGAAGTATCTTACAGCACCGCATTCCACTATACCAAACATTAACATCTAAAGAGTTTGTCAACAGTCCTCGTCAGCACGAAAATTCATTCATCATCATGTCGTTGATGACATCGCTGCGTAAGCATGATTACTGTAGCTGCGTCACCGCATTTTGCGGCAAGTTGGATAAAACGGTTCTTTTCTCTATGGCTTTGCCTAACTATGAACAAAATTCTCCAATAATTACTCTGCTTTGAGCACACGATGTCTCTCGTTAGTTGAGTTCATTGATTCATCAGCTCCAGAGCTTTTATCTTCATCAGTGCGTCAACACCTTTTTTATTGTTTCGCACCGATATACCAATTTTCACTGGATTTGAACACATAGGAGTATTCAAATGAAAACGGGGAACAAGAAATCAACTACCAAGTAGGGCATGTTGAAGGAAAGTGAAACACGTTGGACTAAGATTGCACTGAGAGAGTGAAAGAATTCTGGAGAAAGAGAACGGATGTTCTTGACGTAGAACAGCGTAATTGACCAATACCGCACATACTCCAATACTATACCAATGCTCAGTAACAAAATGCTTTTGCAATGTTATTTCGTGATGAGCAGTGAGAACTAAGATTTGCATAAGATTTAGGAAAGACATGCGCCTTCAGGCGCTGTTTCAACCTTTTCTGGTCGAAATTACGAGTAGTAAACTAGAGAGAAATTTCAGATTTTTTAAGCAAAGCCAAAAAGTAACTGACATGTTTCGCAGAATTATCTTTATTCTGACCATGACGTATTTCACAGCATATTATGAATTATACTGATTGGTGTACTTATTCTGAATTGGTTTTATCTTCTGCATAGAAGTGGGACGATCCATGCTCACTGGATCCTCACAGAAAATCTCTCTAGAAACCACGAAAAATCCAACTGCCGATAGAATCTGGCTACCTGAAACTTTGCAAAACGACGATTTTCCGACACAAAAATCTTAAAGTGATGGTTTTTACTTGTTAACTACATCACTTGTAAACACGTTAGAGTGAGGCACCCATAGAGCTCGTTCATTCCAACATCTACCTAGTAAACACTGCTCACTCAAGAAGCACGAAAAGCACGACTATTCTAGTACGCGCCTTTTGTTCTTTACCACATTCGCGATATCGCGATTTTTACAGGATTCGTAGTAAAATGATGGCCAAAATATGCCAAAATAATCTCCGCTATCGGTTTCAAGAACACATGGTAATAGAGGAATCGGCGGTTTCATGGACATATAAATTTGGATATACTTCTATGAAAGCAACTTAAAATGTCTTAAAGTATGGGCCAAAAAGGCGTTTCTGAATAGAAATAGTGCAATGTTCGAAAAGTCTTCCACCGAAAATATGATCCTTAATTACAAAGATAGTGCGCTCATTAACATTTCATCACTAACATCTATACGAAGGTATCGAAAAAAGAGGTATTTGAAGCTGACCCTCTAAAAACTTCTCATCAGCTTGCTGAAGAACTCAATGCTTGCCTAACAACACTAGCGCGTCATAGCTTGACAAAGGTGTGTCATAGTAGAAATCAACCACAAAAAACTCTGTCCTGCTTAGCGTAGGCCTCTCGTCAACCGGCCCACTTTTCCTGAGCACCTTAAAAACTACTGACTACGACGTAAACAGTACATCATATGTGCTAAAGGCCTTCGAAGAAATTGTCACTTTCCGGACTTTTCAAGTTCGCTCACTGTTTTTATCTCAACCTAAAAGACACTTTAGCTCTTGGCGAGCGTTCACCTCACATGGCGCATTAGGGGCTACGCCATATTGCCTAGCGATTAACCGTTTCGTAACAACTTATACGTGGGATATCCGCTGTGATCTATTAAGATTCTGATTCAACAAGTAATATCTCAATGCAAGGTGTATAGTAACTGTCATAGCACTCTTAATTATGAAACATGTGCAATCAGCCAGCTGACAAACCTGCCAAAATGGCTATCCAAACCATTACGGTGAGATGTGGTGATAGGAGGTATGCCACGCATGATGCCATTGACTGCAAGTGATTTGATTAGAATATTGTGTCAACAACAGCTAGGATGACAGAAGAAAAACAATAATGTGCAATTCAGTGACTTGATAGAGTTTTGCTAGCGAATATGCTTGAAGTCTCTTCCGAGGAAGAGCTATTGTACAAATAAGCGAACGCATTGAACACGAGCAGCAGTCGATCATTCCATGTAGTATCCCGAGGATACAACAGACAGTTTCACTGAAATCGTATCCAAAATGATCTCATGTTTGCATGAACTATTCAGTGCAAGTTAAACGCTGTCTCGTTGAAATATTTCGCTAAGAAGTGACTCGCTATGAGATTTTGTTGATCGTAGGTTACGGTGCTGCAAAGGCAGTGCTGGACAAATGCAAAGCTATTTGAGAAACAGAGAACTCTTACTATTGTAAATTCGACGTTATTTCGAAGCTACTCGAACGATAATGAAACGACACCAAGATTCACTGAGCTATCAAACTTGTGATATCGAATGATAGGCATTTGCTCACGACGAACTAATCCACATTGTCGGGTCATCGTTTGCCTCAATAGTGGACAAATTCGAAGTAGAAGCGATTGTTAAGATATACATGACAGCACTTAACACCAGTTGCGAAGCCATCGTTGGAAGAAGGCCGAATTTCGGATACCATTTGTTGAATATGGTTATATAACACCCAACTGAAAAAGTAGACTATTATTGGGTGTTATTATACAGCGGCAATTCTACTTTTGAGTCTAAGGATTCCTATAGACATTACACGTAAGTACCGTTATTGATCACCGCCATACTTGGCGTTTAGAGGCGGCTAGTCGAGTGCCTATATGCGCAGTGTTCATTTGAGGCGAATATGAGATTAACATACAAAAGCAGGGTTCCATTTTTTGCTATACATTTTGTTGTGAAACAAATGACCATTTTCAGCTCATAGGCATATATCTCAGGTAATATTAGATTCCATCAGTGGGAATAAAACCATTACCATCTAATACAACCAAGCCGCTACCGTACTTGCTTTCGAAGGATAGAACACTTCGAGAACATCGGAATCCCTAACTACGCAATGTATTAGGCTTATAGGAAAAACCCCGCAAGATCTAAGTGCTTTCAACTTTGTTAATAAAATTGTGTTTTAAACGATGGTGTTCGATTCCATAAGGCGAATATCGGGGATTGCAAAAGTTGCGATGTTCCGCAAAAAACCGCTCGGTGCTAATCTCCTAATGAACTTTCCGGAGCATTCTGGGAAATAGTCATGCTCAGGTACATCGTTCTGTCTAATTAATCGTTTCGACGACAAATGAATAGTTTACGATGTCATGAGCAGTTACCGCAATGCTGTTGATAAATCTAAACAACATTTCTAACGAGTAGGTGCCTTGACGTCAACCTTATTAAGTAATAGAAGAAAAAGAAAAACACAGTGTGGTACAAAAAATTAAGCAAAATCATGAGCCAGACAAAAGCGTGACATTATTCTTATGATAACAGTAAACTAGTGTGGTGCTTTTGGGATGGGTTGAAGGGCACTGCTATTGTAAAAATTAGCAAACAATCTGCATGCCCTTGAACGTTCCTCATGGCCATACGACGTACAACAGTTGGGAAATGAACAATGAACTAAGCCTAGCGGTTCTACCTGTATTGAACGTTAAACGTACCAATAATATTTCCTAAGCCAACCATACCACTGTAGAAAGCCGATAAGTAAATATTCGATGATAAGGCTTTTGAGAATGCAAATGTTGTTGGATAAGCACCGAGCCAAAAAGAGACATGTAGCCCATAAAATATAAAAAAGAATGAAAGCAGCAACATTTTTGGTTCACATGCAGTCTCGAAGAAGTGCCCTAAAGTAGACTAAAATTAACGTGCATCCAACTACTGCAACTTTCCAAGATTCAAACAACCACCAAGTTGACTGCGAAGTGTTGATTTTTCAATAGGCTCCAATTTGTCGTCACGTGCTTTCATCGTTAACATGATTGTGAAAATTATGTTCGAAATAACGGTTACAGTGAGTAGAACACCATATATTGCATAAATCTCAGCATCGAGAAAATTTCTGAACATTAACTTAACGGTGATTTTGTGAAATTTAGAGAACGCGCAGTAGTAAAAGGACGCTGGTCTAGAAATCACCTGTAGTTCGTGGCGACCGCATTGCCTGCTGTCTTGAATATTTCCGTTACATTCTCGCTCACATAGAAAATGACAAAAAGGACAAAGCCACCCAACAACATACTAGAAAGTCCATTTAAATATTAATTTTTTTGCATTCCTTCCAAAATTCTGTGCTGTTACAAACAAGAACCTGCTGTTCCCTATTGAGCTGACCAAGGATGAATTACGAGTGATGGTGGACCTAGTTGAGTGCTCGGATATATAGAGGCCTTGACCGGAGTAGTACACTGTGAAGCACGTGTTCTTTTATTAGAAATCCACACCGTTTGCGTTGCGAGGGAAAGTTTGAATCTATTCCAGACCCACTACCCATACTACCCCACTAGATTCTATTCAAAAATTTCCATTTATTCACATGCAAACCCGATTCCATTGAATGCTTGCGAAAAGTAGTAGAAGTAGGAGTTGAGCATAAAGAATCCAGCATGGTAGGTTGTGAATAGCAAACTGCCGACGAGCAGCGACCAGTTCGATCCTAGACGAAGACAAATCCACGGCGCGAACACTGTGGCAGCTGCGTAAGTCCCGTAGAGTATCGCTTGCCTGAAACACATTATATAGTTACGCTAATGTCCTAAGGAAAAATATTTGTTTCATTTTGACAAAACGCATTTAAATTCTGCTGCTTTTGCGTAATTTCACTGATGTTTCTCCTTCAGCAAACAGCGAGCAGCCAACATGAATCACAAGCATTTGTGTTGAAGTGCACTAGGAAGATCAATAAACGGAACTTATTACCTAACAATAGTAGTAATCTAGGTGAACAGCTCTGTAAAGTCTTTTGTATTCCCAACAACTCTTAACAAATACTAACATAAGAAGTTTGGAGAAAAAATGTTGCAGCGAAATCATCTGTGTCATTAGCAGTGTTGTTAATCATTAAATAACTTCATTAGGCACTAATGGACTATCCATGGCGTACCAAACCTGCCTAAGTGTCTCTCTCAAGGCACATGAAGAGCATCACTTTTAGTATTACACTTTTTCCCTTGCCGTTTCTTTCGCTACAGGAAGGTTGACGCTGATATCTCCATGGTTTTCGTCGTGGAACTGGTTTAGTCTTAATCGTTTCCCAGCAGCGATGAAAGAGCGAACGTTTGAGGGAAGTAATTTTTACTGTATTTGGTTTTTGTTACTTTAATTTAATTAACTTTAAGTGTTCAACACAGAAATCATGTTCCGAATGCTCAGATTCGTCCTACTGCGACGATAACTACATTTACGCTAGCCATTTTTCGGTGTGGTACATGTTTCAGTGTTGGACACATTTCTAATTGCAGGCAAAGGCTGTCCATATCATGTAGAGGAAGTCATGTGCATTCCTCCCAACAGTGTTAAAATTCCAGCTTTTCATTTGCTACGTGCTATAATTTATTCATGGCAGGGTATAATGCGAAATACAACCACAATAATGCTGAGACATTTGCAAAACTCTGGACCGCAGGTGTCTCCGGTGGGTGACGAACGCACTATTGCCCTTCCAAGGAGTAACGCGCTCACCACCACACCATGCGGGGCCTTTGTTTCGCCTGTCTCTCAGCTAGTTCTATTAATCAGTGACATCAGCAATCACCAGTCAACGGGATTGATTTGAGCGATTTGGGCTCCCAGATCAATCCCGCTGACGGGCGTTCTCCACCACAGACACCTTCGATCCGGAGTTTTGCAAATATCTCAGAATGATTGCGGTAGATTTAAAATATTTTGCCATGAAAAGAAGCAAAAGTTTGTAGAGCCGTGTTATGATGGCCTTTAAGCAGGCCAGTACGATGGAAGATCTTACCGTCTTCAGAATAAACGGATAGCAAACGAACTGAGACCTCAAATAATTGGTGAGATTTTCTGAGATTGGCGAAATGATTGTCTACTATACCAGGCAATCTCGGCAGTATTTTAGACTTTGACTCATGGCGACAGTAACTGTTGGAAAACTTCCTCTTCCGCTGAGTACAACCGTACAGTTACAAACGTTGCATGTTCTGTGCTGCTTGTGCATCATGGGTTATTCATGCCAGAGTACTACGTCAGCCAATGTATTGGTTCTATATGTAATATCTTCGTTTGGCCATGGTTAATACGAGAATGTCGATAGTCTATCCTCAGATTTCGACTGTCGACATCAAGCCACATTTACGAACATGGTTGGAGATGGTTTTCAAACATCTGCATGTAGCACGTACCCGTAATATCCAGCGTGTTTAGCTATCGTGGTCGGTTCCCTCATATGTACTGAGTGCAGAACAGCTTCAACAATGAACGACTGAGTATCATAGCCGTTCATAAGACACATAGTAGCTATGCTCAAGCAAAGAATGCAAACTAGTTCCTTCCACGACTGCCTATCCATGTTCGAACACTGTAAAGAAAACGGTTTCACTGCTGCTTTCATTCGCCGAATGATTCGGTACGCAGTAAAACACAAAAAAGAATAATAAGCAGATTGTTCAGGAAATCAGAATATATTCCGAACCTTTCACAAGACTGCGGCTTTTGCGGCAATCCCAGATAGTTATAGAGTACTGGCATTTTACAAATGTGCAAAGAAATTCAACCCGACGTAGGGGTTAAACCTTTATATGACAGGTTCGGAACATGCATATTTTTTCTACCACCGCCGAAAATCCTTCTACGACTAGAGCTATACAGGATTTACTAGTCTTAGGAAAGCGAGTATATCTCTGTTTCTCTTAGAGCATGCATAGACTTTTCCAAAGTGTTGCTTTTATGTCAACATATTTTAGACCCGTATTTTAAAAAGCCTTGTTGCTACAAGCAGCTTCCAGAATGGTTAACAGGAGCGCAGCAGACGCGACCATAAATGGATGCATTCGGAGACACTAACACATGCTGCTGAACAACACTGCTCGTCGCAGTAGGAGCATATGTAGAAAGGCACAGAGAAGGAGATCTGGTAGGCTCTAGAAAGTTAGAGTTTCATCCTATCAGGGTAATCAAAGTGGTAATGTCTTGTTGCCGAGAACCTATAAATTCCATTGATTTTTATTTCAGTTACTAACTGCAAGATAAGCTGAGGCTATGCTTGTTTAAAATTGGAAGGTTAAATCATTCCTGGGTACTCGCGATCTATGTAGGACTCAGATGGCTGCCATTGTGTAGAACCTGCACATTGTAGGCACGTTAACAACTGTCTGCAGTGTCTATCGACACGTTTCTTCTCCTGCAGAAGCAAAATTTGTACAGGATTTCAGGATTTGTGGACGACTTCACAGCGATAGAAAACCGCTGTCGGTATACATGCAGTACCCATTTCCCATGTTTCCTTCCTGTTGGGAATTGGCTACGATAGTCCTGGGAGTTGAACTGCCATGTGTGGTTGGGAGCTCGTCCTCAACACGGCCTCTCAAGCCGAAAAATCTGACATTTCAAATTGAAAATCTCCCTCAGATCTATAAGCGTCGATGATTGCCTGTTATGATAACCTGGGATAATCTTAACACACCAATATCGAGAGTCTAAGTAAAGAAAACCTTTATTAACTAGCAAATGACTAGCCAAATGGAGAATGTGCTGGATGCATTTTTCGCACCGTTCAAGCAACCAGTTATTCAAGTACCTGTATCAGTACTTGCTCGATGCCCTGATTCTACTGCTGCTTAAACCACTTTTGTGCTGCAACTGTTTCCATTGGCCGAATTCGCTGTTAGCATTCTCAAATGTGATCTGCTTGAAAATAGTAGCATAATCTTCTTAGTCACGCCCGTAAATCCCTGCAGGTCTGCACAATTTCCAAGTGTTAAGGACACCAACACATTACGTTGAGGTGGAGGAACTGGGAAAAGAAGAACAGCAATCTTTTATGAATATGCGTATCATTCTAAACGTTCTAAAATATTCGGAACCATTGTGTCATTGGATTACGAGTTGAATCCAACATCTGGGCTATAGAGAATGCTTTCTACAATTCTTAGTTAGGATATCCAATATTTTAAGAAAAATTCAATTTAACAAGGCAAATCTATCGAGCTAAGGCAAAAGATCTTGTGGCGCAAGCCAGACAATGTTCACATAGCTAAATAGAAAGACTATCTATTAGCTCCAGATGGCATTTTAATATAAAACTATCTCGCTCACAATCTGTTGGACAATAAAATCTGCGTGAACGAGAAGAAAAAAAAGGACTGAGCAAAAGCGGTGTAACATAGTGGATGGTAATCTATACGAGAGCGTGCGCAGCCACTACATAATAATCTGGTCTTATTCAAATTTTGCGATAAACGGTTTACAGTTAGTGGAGCACAACGCCTGTGAGGTTTACAATGTACAAACTTCCTTCTCATTGCTAAGTCTTTGCGGCGGTCATAACTTTTGTTTTGATCTCTCGTCCGTCCTAACGAAAGACCCATGCTTTTGGTTCCGAGAAATTGATATTAAACATGTCTGGAGGAATAAAAAGGCCTTATAGTAGGTCCTTGTAAGTCATTGCATACGCCAAATATCATTTAATGACCTCAACGATGATGCTTATTGGAGTCGATTCATAGCACATCTCTAAGAGATGGATCGAAACCGACCATATTGCCTTTTCTGCTTTTATCCAAAAATCTCTTATACTATATAACAAAAGTTGGTATAGATGGTCCAATCAGAGCGAAATCATTTTTCAGCTCATAATGGCAGCTTGCTAAAGCGTACAATTTACTATATAAGCACTGTGGCTCGAAATAAGGCCATGGGAGCGGTTGAGTCCCCATTCGACGGCACCCAGCTTAACCCAGTAAGTCATTGTCACCATTTCTACAACATTATGGCTCCTGGATGAAGCGGCATCCAAATGGCGTACGTGGTAGCTCACGACCTTCTGACGACCAGCCTCTATGATTACTATTTTCTATCACGATCGTGAAGAGCCACGTTGGAATAATAAATGCTGTGGGCAAGCCACTCGAATCATTGCGGCTTTGAAGAAGGTGAAGGTGGTGCCGAAACGAAGGTGCCGAAACGTTAGCCGCAACAAAGTTTTTTTTAAAACAAATTTGCCCAAGCTCAATAATTTAATAGTGTTTGAACACTCATGCTGAAGTTATACGAAGGTCGGTTTTCGGAAGCATTGCTATTTTCGGCTATTTGCTTATCTAATACTGCTATCTAAACAACTTTGTTCATTTCCGAGCGCAATGCATCCACCTGCCTCTCACTTCTCCTCGACGACATTCGAATAATTCGATCAGCGTCCCACTAAGGTTTCCCTTCTTGCTTGCTGCATGGTATGGTTTCTCACTGAGCCTTGTTCTTCTATGTATCTATCCACGTTTTATGAGAAATCTTGTCCAATATCTGTGGTTTTTAATAAGTGGTTCTGCAACCGTAGCATATTTCAGTTTTTCAAATTTTTACATCCGTAAATTTCGTACGGTAACCATCAGGACTCAGTGGAGCGGTTAGAAAAAGAATTATCACTGCACTGAAGGAAAACGAGTGATCTTTTGCTTTACCCATTGAACAGTGTTAGGACAGCGAGTGTTAGGAGAGAGTGATTTTAAGGGTGATGAAGATGAGATTTGCAATGCAAGGCCAAAAAATGTCGTATTTTACGACCACTGGACTTTTGATGACAACTATTCTAGAATAAATCTAATGTTCAGTTTAACTAGGTTCATGCCGATTTGTGCTCGCCAGATCATTCCCGTTGACGGGTGATTGCTGATAGCGCATATAGATCAATAACATGTCTGAGAGACAGGCTAAACGAGAGACTCGCATGGTGTGGTGGTGAACGCGTTAGCCACCGGAAGGGGTAATAGCTTGTTCGGTCCCTACCGCAGACACCAGCGGCCCGGAGTTTTGCAAATATCTCAGCCACATTATGGTTAAATCTAGTGTACTTGCCAAAATTCGGAAAACCTACGTATTTTTATAAATTATTTATGACCCATATCTGTATGTAGCCGTTAGAAAGACAAATTGTGAGAAGCACGAACTGTTCAAGAAATGAAGAAATTCATCGTGCTCTTGCTTCAAACAGGAATTCTCAGATCACCATCTGTGACGGAATACTGGAGTTGTAGCCCGGTGTACGGAAAGACTTCTGTGGAACTCGATATTATGCTAAAACTCTGGTTTTAGAACCCTTTCACTTTTTGAACTTGTCTGTGTTCCGCCATCGGATATTTAAAAGCTCCAGAATAGGTAGGTATTCCACTTGAAGGTACGCTATATTATGAAGGAGTCTTGTGAAGTCGAATTATAGTGTCGACATGCTGCGATAGATTTAAGGATTCAGTTGCTGGATGAACGCATAAGATAGCGGTCCCGAGGTAAGGTGTTGAAGATTAGAATGTTCACTCTAGCAAAGATTGATACAACGGGTGCAGCCAACTGCACAGCATCTCCCACAAGTCCCACATTCGTTTTGCCTTTCTCCAAAAAGCGCACTTTAAACTTGGTTACTTGAGCCTTTGTACAACATGCGTATAGGGAATACGACAATGATGAAATAAATCCAAACTAAAAATAAACACTGATACTAAAAGAGTAGTTTCTGCAACGAAATGACGAAGTAGTCATGAAGAACAAAATACACATGATGCATAAAATGCTCAATCAAGAATACATATGGCCAAGTGGAAGTGTAACACGATTCTAGAAAGAATGGGTTCACAAATAAATGTCAATTCCAGTTTATTATTCCAGAATGAGCAGACTTTCCCCCATTTCAAAGTGTATTAGTGCCAGCATGGCAGGTCCAACACAGAGCAGATGGCACTGGAAAAGCAATTTCGTAATAGAAACAGAAGTAAATTCCGTTAAAAAAATGCGTAGTCGACATGGAAAACGTACAGTAGTATGAAAAGATACCGAGCGTTCTGTGTGCTAAGAAGAAGAATCACCGAGGTGCGGAGAAAGAGCGAAATGACTATTGCCCCAAAAGAAAGTGGGCTTTTCTTTACCGTTTAGACTGATTTATAAATTCCCAAAGAATCACAGAACAGTGGACTCGAACTTCTCTACTGAACACTTCAGAAAATCCCACCCTTTCAGTCCTTGAACCTATTGAATGGTCTTTAGTTTCAATTCATGTTTGTCCTAAACCAGTTAAGCCTTTCAACAACCATGTTGTCAGTTCAGTAGTAAACTTTTCTCGGTTGAAATAAGAACTGTCGGAATGTAATATTTTCGCCAGCAGGATATAATTTCCCACATTCAAGAAGAAGATTGGATTCTTCTCAAAAATTGGACTTTGACTCTATTTAAAATGAAAATAACGAGTTAGAAAGCCACTCATTATTTGCAAAACTCGGGATCGCAGGTGTCTGCGGCGGGGAACGAACGCTCTATTACCCTTTTGGGAGCTAACGCGTTCACCACCACACCAAGCGGGTCTTTCCTTTCGCCTGTCTCTCAGCTAGTTCCATCGATCAGTGCAATAAGCAATCACTCGCCGATGGGACTGATCTTCAGAACCCACCTGTGGTCCATAGTTTTGCAAATATCTCAGCATCTTGTGGTTGTGTTTCGCATCATACCCTGTCGTAAAAATAAGATTGCCATTCATTATCTTAAACAAACTCCCCTTTATGCCTGTTATTTCATCGACCTCTCAATTCCTCTATTTATCAAGGATCGAGAGTTGTCGGAAAAGCAGCACCGTTCGTGTGTCCATCGTCCGCGCATCGTCATTTTTGGGCGTGATTCGGCACTTTTTTCTAATCCATATTGTTACAAAGGGTTGAGGTCATTGTATGTAATACGAACTTTTAGTAGGACACATAGAGTGGACGCAGAATATTCCTACAGAATACTATAGCTGTTTGCAAAGTACTTCTAAAAGCTAACATCAGTATGGTTAGATGGTGAACAGTGCTAAAATAGCCTACATATTGAAATACACACCTTTGAACAGACAATTCAAAATCTCTTTTAAAACTCTGTTATGGTCGCAATTCCTCGTGTCCACCAACCATCAAAAAAAAATTGCCTGCTTTTGAAAAATCAGCATTGTTCATTGTGCCCAGTGTTACAGCCGCTGTCGACTCACCCAAGTTTATAGTAGACATGAAATGACCCACCAAGCTTTCCAACCTCCCTCCGGGGTCGGCAAATTGGTACCAGACTTGTCTGGCAGGATAGCAGCACAGGGTCAATACATTGGTAGACCACCACAAGTCATTGTAAAGGCCAGTAATGCGTTCAATCACCTCCAAACGATACCTAATGAAGTCGAATGCATGGCGCATCCCTAAAGGATTGATCAATGCCGAGAGCTTTCTCCTTTATCCTTTTATGAAATGGTGCACAATTCATTGTCGGTATCTTGTATCAAGTGCCACGAAAAAAAATGAAAAATGAGTTCCGAGCCTATCAATGCAAAAATAGAACCAAGTCCGAAGTGGAAACTCGGGAACCACTGCGCCCACGGAAGCTATCTCAGATCATATTTACCAATTAGTACTGTGGATCCTTCACATTAAACCACTTATTCTATGTCATAGTTAGCTCCATAAACTGAAATGAAAGCCATCACGACCAGCAACCCTTCAAGGTAATGGAAATATATTAGTTCATTCTTCCAGAGCAAAACGCTCCGATTCCAGAGACTACGACCTTCTTCGCTTTTGTCATAAACAGCCATATCACTGAAATAGAAATTGTTGTGAACACTCGTACCTCGTGCAGTGAAGCGACTGATTAGAAAAAATCCTACCGAGTATGACATAATGTCATCTCCAAATTCGTCCTGTTATTGACACTATTGCTCCCGTTTTTTAAGTGTTTTGAAATTTCATTCACTTGACTTTCAGCTACACTTCAAGAAAAGATTTCCTTCTTTGTTTTTATATGACCCGTCGTCACGCCCACTGTGCCGATCCCAGCACTTCCGATACTCTGTTCGCTTCCTCGCATGCATTTTTCACGAAGATCTTCCAACTTCTACGTGTAACTCCACCTAGTGCTTGAGGATTTCCATTTCATCCTGACTGTCGTAGAATGCTGGTTGAGCAATTCCCCCTGAAGTCTTGAGATTCCCGGGCTGGAGCGTTCCCAACTGGATTGCAGAGAGTGGTCTTTTCGCGAAGTCCGGCACCAATTTCCCGACTCCGGAGGGATGAGCTTGGTTGGCACAGAACGGAATCAAATTAGCACCATACTCGTAATGACCGACATCACTACCACTGTGCTATCCGTCCCGTCAAGATAGAAATGAACAACAGTTACAAAAAAAATAACAATAGCAAAAACTCCAAAACTTTTATTTTCAATTCTCAAACCTACAGTAGTAAAAAAAAGGAGTACGGTCCTCGGCGAATTAGGATAAATTTAATAAAAATTCACAAGTATCAGCTTCATTTCTTCAAGAAATGACTAGAACCATCATTTATTCACTCCTACCAAAACATACTATATCATCATAAACCAAAAAATGCCTCCTTTAGTGATGTCCATGGCCTTCTTCATGCTTAGCACGATACTTATACTTTAGCCTTTTCTCTTCTGGTACGACAAATTCATACACCCACACACCAACCTGAAAAGCAGGTTCTTCCAATATTCAAAAAAAATGTTGTTGACCAATAAGCAGAAAATTTGCAGATAAGAGACTGAGTAAACACAAACCTGAATCGTGGATATTAGAAGCACTATGCGAAAAACAGCTTTTGCAATCTGGCCATAGGGAGACGAGGACCAGATGTCAGTTCTGTGATTCTAAAACAAATTCATTGAACCTTACTCACTTACTTGACACTTGAATGGCCTGTCTTCACTGTTTGTGCGGGCACCAGCATAATCTCCACTTTTCGGAGATTTGCTGGCTAAGCCATTATGGTTCCCTGGAGTCCCGAGGTCAGCCTGGCCAAAGTATGCCCCAGGTCGTCACCAAGACAGGCAGTTGCAGCCCTTGTGGATCAGAGGGAGATTTACCATCATGCGATCTTGATACCAGGACGTTGGTGGATCCTGGTATTGGCTTACCCCTAGCTAGGCTTCCTGATGGAAACGCTGGACTCTTTGTCAGCTTGGGAGACCCTGCCAGGAGATGAATCCCCCGCTGTACATCGCAGTCCAACACCCAGGAACACCTCCCAGCAACCATGAGGCGGTAAACCGTTGGGAATGTTCTTCGAACCAGCAACAACAACAGAGTACAATAAAAACCATAAGTAATGGAATAAATGTGATTACACCTTATGGCGCTTGTAACGCAGTAGTCGGAGGCGCCCTGCACATAGGATCGATTCCCGCCCAAAGCTCACCAAGCCTTCCATCCCTCCAGGGTCGGCAAATTGGTACCAGACTTTTCTGGGAGGAAAGCAGTACTGACTTGATACATCGGCAGGTCACCGCGAGACATTGGAAAAGCCAGATATGCATTCAATCACCTCCAACGACGCTTAATGAAGTCGAATGCATGGCACATCCCTCAGGTATTGGTAAACGAGGAGAGTTCTATGCTTTACGCTTTACTGCTGTATGTGCCCTGTGATCCATCCAGTAAAGCTGAAACAGCTCTCATTGTTGGTCAAACGGTCAAACCCTTAGGGATGCGTCATCCGCATGACCCCGTCAGTCATCGTAGAGGTGGTCGAATGCGCACGTGGCCTACACAATAACTCGTGGTGACCTACCGAAGTGGCAAGCTAGTGTATGATGCTCATTGACAGGTTTGACAACAATTTTCTGACCCCGAAGGAATGGCTTGGCTTGCCTTGGGCAAGTGACCAAACCAACGAAGTGTGTTAAACAAAAAAAACCAAACGAAGAAAAAAATTTAAAAAATCGAAATCTGGACTGACTATTGCGTTGTACACAGCGTATGTTTCCCTTTTTGCAGATCCAAATAGAAACATCTTAGGCATGCAGTTGATGTTGTCCCATTTGCCTTCACTTCCCAGTCGATTCACTTCTCTCCAAATGGCATGTGGATCCCTTAATAATCCTTTCTATAACGACAAGTTGTTTAAAAGAAACGAGACTGTTTGTTCAAGGAAGAACATTTTACTGCTTTGGGAAACGTAAGACTGTGCCGTATAAAAATCTTGAACTCTATATCGCTAAAAATAGAACAGAAACAAACTTGATCCATCACTGTAATGGACGTAAATATAGGATGTGGTTGGTGATATTTATGTAATAAGTAAGATATATCGAAGGAATACAACTGCTAAATGATACGGATTTAAAGCACGATATGTCGGGATGAAATGGATGAAAGGAGAAAGCTCTCGGCATTGACCAATTCCTGAGGGATGCGCTATGCATTCGGCTTCACTGAGCACCGTTGGAGGCCAGCGAATGCATACCTGGCCCTTACAATAACTCGCGATAGTCTACCGATGTATCGACTCAGTGTTGCTATCCTTCCAGATAAGTCTAGTACCAATTTTCCGATCCCGGAGAGACGGAACGCTTGTTAAAGGCTGGAGCGGGTTGATCTATCGCATGTGACAGCAGAGCGCCTCCAACAACTGCGCTACGCTACATGCGCCCTTAGCAGTATATATATATATATATATATATATATATATATATGTCATCATAGTCTTATAGTCAATATAGCGGGAACAATAATAAATTCCCAATTGTTTTAAAGACAAAATAAAGCCAATTTCACTGCTTAGACTTGAAAATACAACTTTCAATAATATGCCATACACCTTCCGTATAGTTAATATCACCCAAATGAACACGAGCTAGTTAACACGCTCGAAACTGAATAGCGAAGTAACAAAACCTCAGACTTTGCACCACTACCCCATATAATATCACTACAGATAGAATATCACTTACTCTGTAGGGACTACCTCTGAGTGCCCAGTTTTCCAGTCTCTTCCTCGTCCGATATACAAGTATAGAAATCTACAACGAATGGAAGCGTTGTCACTTAGTGTAACAAAGAGTTGGTGAAAGACTAAGAGAAGCTAGAAACGTCCTAATTCTGCTTTCTTTGCTGGCTCCTTGCCTTGATTCAAAGCGTTTCGTTACAACATGAAGTTCTTCTTTACAACCATAGCATAAAGAGGGGGCATAATAAACAACTTTATTTAATATGTTGTAAGGACCAGCGAATCTGACTTATTGATTCTACCGCCGCTTTTGAAACTGAATTCACAGATTTCGTGGACAAGCCGCTGTATATATACATTTGTATATCTCGAATTCTCTTTACACTTTGAACATCGAACCTAAAATTTATCATTACTAATGAGAAAATGAGGGGCGCTTGTGGCGCAGTGATCGGCTGCGCGCTGCATCACCCATAGGGTCGATCCCAGTGCCCGGGGCACACTAAGCCTTCCATCCCTCCGCAGTCGGCAAATTAGCACCAGACTTGTCCAGAAGGAGAGCAACACTGGCTCGATACATCACTACTTTCGTGTCATGCGCCGAGCTTTAAAGTATGTACGAATAATAGTACAGGGCAAGTGGGCAAGCTCTGGCGTAAAGACAGTATTAATCCACTTAAGACCTAAACATAGTGATTTGTTTTCTAGAATTTCACAGCCATCTTGTTACGCAACACCTTCATACTTCATTAGAAACTGAGCATTGTAATGCCCACCCATAGCCGCTAAAAAAACAAGACAGAAATAAAAGCAGCCTTCGAACTGCGTTATTTCGAAGAATAAAAAAAATGGTACCATAGCCAAACGTTCAAATCTGGCGGGTCCTAGGAACTTACTCAGCTTTTGTCGACATCCGACGGGAGGTGATTCGCGTAAGGACACGAGGAAGACTGGACATCCGTAAAACGTAGACCTGGATCTGATGGTGAAGTAGGACTGGACTGGACCGGAAGATGAAGTAGTACTTACAGTTGGCAAGCAGCACTACTCCAACACCGCAAGGACTTTTCTAAACAGATTTTTCAGTTGAGTAAGAAGCACCTGGTGGTGCAACGGAAATGGTTTACTTCCGAGATATGACCGATGGAAAATCCGACAGCAGGAAATAAAGAAGATTAATTAATATGGTCAAGAACATTAGGTTACTCCGTGTTTATCTCTTAAGGACTTTCTAGCTCCTACCTAGCAAACCTTAAGACAAACCACTTCGCAATCGCGCACACGATGAAATTTTCTCACTTGCTTGAACAGATGCGACTAATAAAGGTCTTGGCAACAAATGCGTTCTATGTAAAACGATAGGAGTTCATCATCTAGCACTCCAACAGGGGCTAAGCGTAGCATCGGTTAGTATTTCGTGCAATTAGGCCGATCGTAAGACTAATAGGGTTTCCTGATTCCAAGAAATACACATGCTCATCCTCATCTGCTTCCTGATACGAAGAGGAAAACACGGAGCCGCAAAACAGAGAGTAATCGGACTCTGCTGGAACCTGCAGGTGACGGCGGTCCCTTCGGATCAGCTTCGAGCCGCAGTCGTCCTGGGCAGTTCGTTTGTAGCGTGCTAACCGATTGGCAGTCCACCCCTCTATGCGTGAGCCCAGACTGTTCTTCTGAACTCCATTAACGATAGGGCTATTATCGTTTTCTTTCTAAATTTTAGTTAGCGTAAGTTCTGTATTCTTTCCTTCAGTTGTATACGTCTAGAAGAGAGGCGTTCTTTCACGTTTCCAAGTTGTTGTTTTTCTTATTGTATTTCGTACACATATCTTCTAAGGACTTATTATCTCTAATTCTAAGCTATGGAGCTAGCGGAGGATTGTGAATCTACTACAGAGAAATCCAACGTGGCTGGTAATGGTGCCATTGAAACGCAGGAGAATGCTGCTCAATCATGGTTGAGGGGTGCTACTTTCAGAGAAGTTCTAGGGTCAGATGTTAGCCATAAGGTATACATCGCGTATAGCCCATACGTGATTCCTTTGAGATATCCTTATGGTTTCGTTTCAGTCGCTTTTCGTCCTACTGTCAGGAGTAAACGGTGAACAGGGAGTTCTTCTCATGAATAAGTCGGCTTTCTCAGAAGACGCGAACGACATTAACGCGATTCTCCATTCGGCCGAATTGCTTGAGGTTATGAAGAACGACATATATGGGAGCTACAATGCAGTTATTCCGTCGCATTTAAACGGTATATTATTATTTCATACGGTTATGTACTGGTGTTGAAACAAACCCAAAGCAAAACTCCGGATCGGTGGTGTCTGCTGTGAGGACAGAGCACAGTATCACCCTTTTCGGAGCTAACGCGTTTACCACCACACCATGCGGGCTTTCCGTTTCGTCTTTCTCTCAGCTGTGTTATTGACCTATAGTTGTTATCAGCAATCACCCGTCAATGGAATTGATCTGGGGAGCACAAATCGGCATTGGACCCAGTTAAGCTGAAGCCGGGGGAAAAGCGAAACGAAAGACTCGCATGGTGTGGTGGTGAACGCGTTAGCCTTCGGAATGGGTAATAGCGTGTTCGTACCCTGCCACAGACACCAGGGATCCGGAATTTTGCACATATCTCAACATCATTATGGTTATATGTCACATAATATCCTTCCACTAAAAAAGAATAAGCAGTAAATGAAAAGTGACGACAAATCCAAAGAAGCGAAACGATAATCGTCTTGGTGTTCAAAGAAATGAAGAGTTGGTAAGTGTTGGACCGTGGCCTTACTGAATAGTAAAGGGAAATCAGAATAAAAGAGGGAATAAACTACTGGCCATCCCATTATGACCAGTAATTTATGTGCTGGTTTCAGTGGTGAAATCTCAACTTATATATCCTGCCAATGAGAAGATAGTGGCAAAATATCGTCAGGAAGAGAAATTCATTATCAACGAGACGGCAGAAGACTATCGCACGATTACTGTGGAATACATTGAGAAGTTTCAAATGGATCTCAAGGTTGGCTCTCTTGGTTACCGTAGGTTTCACGATTTCTTATTTTACTCTCTTTACTTCTGAACGTCTAGCAAGCAAGTTTCCTTATCCACATAAACTGCTCATCCGCTCTGTATGGTTGAAAGCTTACATTTTCGTTGAACAAAGTGAGAAACCTTTGAAAAAATGTCTGGGACAAAGTGCCTTTGATTCACCATTGTGTCAGTGGATGGAGTTTATTACGCTAAATCAGTTTCAAAGCACATTTTCCGTTATAAAATCCTTCTAACGTTTACAGCAGTTTCTCTGAGTCTTCCCTGATTTTTCTCAGTGCACTGCACTTTATTGATGCCTGTTTGGGTTAAAATATTGTCAACGGCTAAAACAAACCTGGAACTTTTGGTGATTGAGCAGTGCGCTGTTGAATTGTGTTGTTGGCCTTGCTTCATTGGCCGCTGAAAAGGTTGCTTCGTTACAGTAGTGAAAAGTACTAGCTAGAAATTCGCGTGAATATCAGCTTATAAATTTGTTCCACTTTTTTCATGAATTTCGAGAGGTTGATGAACAATGCTCCAGTTGTTTCAGTGGGTTTACAATATATTATCTAAGGAGTGTGAGGCTGAGAGGATTTTATTCGAGGATCCTGATCCCTACAATGGTTTTATCCTGGCTCCGGATATTAAATGGGACAGTGTTTCTCTCGAGAACCTTTATGTGCTGGCAATGATTCATCGAAGAGGAGTCCGGTCAATACGGTACGGTTTTTCAACGCTAATGCTATTCCTTCGTTCGTTCGAAGAAGAGGCACAGGTAGAGCAGTGGTCGGAGGCGCCCTGGATTACACATGAGATCGATTCCCGCGCCTCTGACCCATCAAGCATTCTCTCCAGGATGGGCAAATTGGTACTAGACTTGTCTAGGAGGGTAGCAGCAATGGCTTGATACATAGGTAGCCACCGTGAGTCGTTGTGAAGACCAGATATGCATTCAGTCACTTCAAACGATGCTTAGTGAAGTCAAAGGCCTGGCGCATTCCTTAGGGATTCATCAACACCGGGAGTTTTATTCTTTTAAGATTAAGTGCCAACATTTCGTAGATAATGCTGTGTTTTGTATTAGAGATCTCACTGCTGACGATCTTCCATTGCTGGAAAATCTACGCTCGCAAGCCTTATGCGCAATTCGTGAGAAGTACGGCGTTCGTCCTGATCAAATTCGGGCCTACTTTCATTACCAACCATCTTTCTACCATCTTCACGTGCATTTTGTCAGGTAGTTACATTGATTCAATGGTTACTTTTAATTCAAGCTCACGGCGTATTATCGTGAAAATAGAAACATGTGTTCCTCCCAGCGGTTTACCATCTCATCGTGGCTGGGAGGTGTTCATGGGTGTTGGGCTTCGTTGTATGGCGTGGAATTCATCCTCCCAACAGGGTCTCCCAAGCTGAGAAGGAGTCCGACGTTTCCGCCAAGAAGTCCAGTTAAGAGTAAACCAATACCAGGATACATCACCGTCCTAGTACAAAACTAGTTGCTTGGTGGCAAATCTCCCTCTAATCCACGAGGGCGGCCTTTGGCCAGGCTGACCTCAGGGGATTCCAGGGAACCACAAGGGCTAAACCAGCAAAACTCCAGAAGAAAAAAACCAGAAGAAGTAGAAATTATGCTGGGGTTCACACAACCAACAAAGAACCATCCAAGTATCCAAATAACTGAGTAAAAACATGTTTACAAAGATAGATTTTCGGGATAGTCATGGTGCAGATGTAATTTTTTATTTAGTTTGAAGTACGATGCGCCCGCTAGCTCGACATTAGCAGCTGTTTTGCTCGATGATGTCATCAACAACTTGAAAATAGCACCAGATTACTACAGAAGAGCAACCTTATCGTTTACGAGGAAAAATTCCGATAAACTTTTGCAAATGTTCAGGGAAGCTGGTCGTTGTGAGGCATGAGGTTCCAGCCGTACTTTTTCTATGTTACAATTATTATCTCAGATATTTTGGAACGAATATGACGATGCATGTTTAGGAATTGTTGCAAAATTCTCCATGTTTATAAGTGGTATGGTACAAAAATAAATATTTCCGTTGTGATTTTTAAGAACGAAGTGGTTTTTACTTTCATAAAAAGGACATGTATTGTTTATAGACAATGGGACAAGTTCATTTACTGCGTACTACATATATTTGGCTCGGAGATTAACCAGATTTGAGAGAATCTTTCGACGTTGTTGTTTAGTAAACACTTAACTCAATGCAGTCCTTGCTGTTCCTCTACGGTAGTGAAACTGGAGCGGCCGAAGATATTGCTGGGTGTCTCTGGAAAGAGGCAAGACTTCTCAACGTTCCTGCTCGTCTATATGGTCTAGATGAATATGATATCGAGGTACTTTTAGATTATATTGTTTATTTAAGTTACACAACTTGAATGACCTTCTAGGTTCCGTCAGCTGCTGCAGTGGCTTTTTCAGGTTCTCCCCGCTGAATGCGTGGTTGTGTTCGTTGTTGCAACTACAGGTCAAGGTGAAATCCCACCAAATATGCGGAAGGCATGGTCTACTCTATTGCGCAAAAGTCTTGGTCCCGATTGGATGCAAAATGTTGGGAAGTTTGTCAGAAAGTCATTGAAATACTTCTACGATCCTTTTAAAATAGTCATGTTAATCTTAGCACGGTTCCAACATGACTGGTAATTTTCTGACTTTCCATGATTTTCTCTCCATGGAATCTTAAAATACTTGTGCTAGAGCTTTCCCATGTGTCCACTACAGAAAACTGCCAGTCGTTCTTGATCGAAAGAAGGTTTTCCCTCTTTCGACAATGTACATACTAGGGCGGTGGTAATTTCTGTCTGGCATTAGATTACTCGTAGTTGGGTTTTTTTTTTTCGAAAACGGCGAACTACTTAGTTTAGGAGACCCTGTTGTAGTTAACCTTCCGTCTCTGTATATCACAGTTTGACAGCCAGGCATATTTTCAACTACACTAAATTTAGCTACAATGATGCTGGGTTATTTGCGAAACTCCAGACCGCACGCGCTATTGTCCTTTCAGAGGAGTAACGCATTCACCACAACACCATGTAGGTCCTTCGTTTCGCCTTTTTCTCAGTCGTGTTTGCCCTAACCTTATTTCGAAACTTTTGCCTGTTTTACGAGGTGAATGGTCAACAGCACACTTTCCATTCATCTTATTCTCGTGCGAGTGCTGTCCATGGTGGGTGGTAACTTTCTTTGAATATAGTGACATCAGCGAGGTAGGTTGCGTAACCCTTCGATCATTTGAGGAAATCGCGCGGAGCTGCGAATGAAACTGATTAACGAGAGCTAAACAGCTCTGCCTATTTCATTGGTGCTTGTCTTAGATGAAGCATGCATCCTTTTGGAGTTTATCCACTCCTCGTGTCCATCAATCAACTAGCTGTTCAAATTTATATGTCTGTCCCGTCTATTTTGCTTTTGGCATGTATTGAACCGGAACACGAAGACAAAATAACTTTGAGGCTCTGAGCTGTTCAGTCTGACTCTATGTGTTTGCTTGTTATATTTGAGAAGTTGAATTACTCTCAATATGGTGCTTCTCGTTGTGGTTGCGAGTTAACATAGGTTACAACAAAGGACAGGCAGTATTTGCAATGGACTTCAATGAACCTGCGTATGGCTTGGATATGGTTCATAAAGCTAAGTTTCTGTCGAAGTCCTTATATGCGCGAAAGGATAACACCCGTGATCAGCTGGTGAACACACTCGGCAAACAAATCAGGCGATGATTACGAAGATTGCTTCGACCATCTCTCTTGGGCAAGACGTCCTCTATTAGTTTGGGAATCTTTACTTTCAAGATTTTTCTGTGACTCCCAACTCGAAGGAATTGTTAACGAGTCTTGATGCTACATCATTCTTCATTCTTTCTATCGCAACTGGACTCGGGCATTTTTTCAGGGGGATTTTTGTGGTTCAGTTGTGAATTTCAGAGCGGAAAAGAAGGACAGATGTTAATCATTTCATAGAGGATCATATTTCCATTGGTCTTGGTGATACTTTCCTCCAACTTTTTCGTAAATGTTAGTATTCCTGCTGAATACTCCTGCACTTGGCATTTATTATTACCAATATCAAATGGTCCGCTTCACGAGAAGACTTTCATCTTATTATTCAAGCAAATTTAGTGATGTACGAGAAATTCAGTCTAAACTCTTTTTATTAAACTGAGAAACAAGTTTTGAGCCCTCGACAAGCATTTTGCAGTCTTTGGTCATGTCTTTGTCGGTTTTCTAGCTACATGAGAAGAGGATTTTGTTCAAAACATCCTTATCATGTCTAACTTGTTTTGTTCGATCTCAATAAAGACGAGTTCTTTTCCAGATATTCCTAGATTTCATGTTTGAACTGAAAAGGCTGTGATCAGGTCCACTACAAAATGATGGCACTTTGAAGGTGTCAAAGTGGCACCATCTTTTGTTTATGAAAATATAGTTGGTCTTCGCACAAGTACGATAAGTGATTCCCATGTTACATGGCGACATTCTTTCTTTCCGTGAAGTAATTTTATGGAAGAGGCGTGTTGTGAAGTGTAGCACAAGAAATCTCCTTTCATCCTCATCAGTCATTTTTCATTATCTTTTCGGTCTCCTAGTCCGATTTTTCCGATCCCACATTCATTTTTTGCTGGTTCAACGCGGCGCTCCGAACCCATCCAGCGTTTCTTCCTTCCGGGGTACTTTAAGTACATTAAGTACTAAACGTCTGGGTGGATAACAGAACTGACTTTATACACCGGTAGGCCACTTTAAGTCATTGTATAGGCCAGATATGCATTTGGTCACTTCCGGCGATGTCTCATGAAGTCGAATCCGTGGCGTGTCTCAGGGATTGATCAAAACCGAGAGCTCCATCCTTTATCCTTGATATTTATTTTCGCTGGTCCTTCCTAATCTGGCGTTTTAGATTTATGCATTAGATTAAGTGAACTTTTCATGCGGATTATTTCTTCCAGGAGATTTTAGAACACATTCAACTGGGTATTACCAGCTGGACTAGTCGGTGAGTGTAAACCGAAGATACTGCTTTTTTGACGCGAAGGATAATTAAGGAGAAATGACACGCAAAGTGATAGGATCTCGCATGATAAGACGTGGATAACAGACGGATGTAGGACTAGGCCTACGTGAGCAGTGCTGCGTGACGGAGTTGCGTTTTTCCCCATTGACGAGAGTCCCGTGTTCTAATTGGCGTACTTCGGTCTTCCTGGTTTTTATCTCTTATAAGATGGTCATCACGATTTTGATATAATTTGTGGCGTCAACAATCTCAGGGTCTACACTTGGGAAGACTATCATAACTTTATAAGGAAAATGGACGTCTTGTGTCCTTTACAGAGATTCCCCGTACACCGTAGAATTCGTGCACCTTTTATCCGGTTGTACTGCCGCCCAACGTAGGCGAGAGCGAGCAATAGATTACTGAGAATGGTCAATTCCTGGTTGACAAATCTGCTGTTCCATGGAGTTCCGAGGTATTCACTACCCTGAGTATAGCTTGCTACTAGGACGATGGTGGTTCCCCGAATCAGTTTACACTTATCTGGAGTTCCAGATTGGAATAGTCGAACGTATCACAGTTCAAGAATAAGGAGCATCACTGTGCGTCCTTGCGGGTGTAACCCCTTAGGAGAACTCCTAAAATCTCATTATTAGGTCTGCAAACAGTGATATATTTCTAATTTTTTTCTAGAAGAACTTGGGTGGGTTGCAGGTGCGCTTTGCTGTTCTCGGACTAGGAGATTCTTCTTATCAGAAGTTCAATTTTGCGTCTAAGAAGGTTTATCGAAGGTTGCTTCAATTGGGTGGCAAGTGTCTTCTAGACATTGGTTTGGGTAAGATCTTTTTCCACATTTTGTCTACCATTTTAACTGTTTATCTTTCAGTGGTTTTGTAATTGAAACTTATGTTGCATTTACTCTGTTTGTAAAACGCCTTCTCTATTTCAGCGGATGACCAGCATGAATTAGGAATAGATGGGACGTTCATTCCATGGAAGAAAGATTTCTGGGAGAAAGTACGATCAACGCATTTGTTCGAGGTCAATCTTCAGAATTTATTCCTATGTGCAATTTTTTACTGTTATCGCGAGAGTTGCGTGTGGTGCAGTGGTAGGAGGCGCTCTGCATTACACTTGGGATCGATCCCCGCGCCGCAGGCTCACCAAGCCTTCCATCCTTACAGAGTCGGCAAATTGGTACCAGATTTGTCTGGGAGGATAGCAGCACTGGCTCGATACATCGGTATGCCAACACACGAGTCATTGTATAGGCGAGATATGCATTCAATCACCCCAGCGATGTTTAGTGAGGTCGAATGCATAGGTGTATCCCTAAGGGATTGATCAACGTCGAGAGCTTTATCCTTTATGCTTTTATCACGAGCATACCTAAATGCTGTAACTCTACTTTGATTGAACTAATTTCCAAAGGTTATTGCAGAACATGAAGGAACGGATCGATTATTCATCATTATTGCCTGCAAAATATCGGCTAGTATTCGATGATGAAGTTTTGCTAAGTAAACAATCGACTTCTACTCAAGAATTCTATGAAGTTACTGTGAATTCAAACGAGAGAGTCACTGCAACTAACCACTTTCAGGTCTGAAATATGTTTTCTGTAAGTCGTTCTTAATCCCATATAGATTATTCAGGATACTCGCCTAATTTCGTTCTCGTGTTCAGCTCTTCCTCGGAAGCTGTGAGTCATTTAGTATGAAGTGCTTACTCCTTTTCATCGTTTTTATCCTATGTTGTTCTTTTTATTATGAGCCATACGATCATCTCGAAACATTACAGTAATTGCTTATCGAGCTATGAACCTGGAGACGTACTTATGGTGCAACCGTTTAATTTGTTTGAATCAGTTCAAATTGCTCTGGAAGCCCTTAAATATCCAGAAGACTTGTTAGATCGCACGTTACGGCTCGTCCCTTCGGACGAATTTGTGAAGCTGCCACCTAGTTGGTTGATTGGCTGTGAGTCGTTTTCGTCGTAAAAACGAAGGACCCGTATAGTGTGGTGGTGAACGCGTTTACTAGCACGTTCGTTCCTCACCGCAGACACCTGCGATCAGGAGTTTTGCAAATATCTCAGCATTACTTTATGTTAATTTTTTTGTCGCGATTTTTTTGCGAGTATCGTTTGAATATAGGCCGAACTTCACTGAGAACATGTTTCATGCGATTGTTCGATCTACAAATGGTACCCAGAAAGTCGTTCTTCCAGACATTGGCTAGCATTTCTACCGACTCCATTGAGAAGGCAAAGCTGCTTGAATTCATTAGTCCTGAAGGTTTGGTATGTAACTTTTGTTGTTTATAGAAGTATTTCAAATTATTCATCAGTTAACTTCTCATTTCTGTGGCTTGACCATAATGTTACTCTATTTATTACTTGTTAGTGCGTATTGATTTCGTTAATTTGCTGACCATTAGAATAGGAAAGACGTTTACTTCTGTTAAAGGTTCTATAGAGTTTTTCACTTTCTACGAACCCAATCGCGGCTACATCGATCTGTTTCAGTCGATTTTCTTCATGGCTGTTTCCCTTTTTACCTTGGAAGCTTGTTTCGCGCTATAAAATTGATAGGTTGTTCGTCTCAATTATTGCACTGAAATATAACTTCAATCCAGAGAACCTCTTTCTTAGACATAATCTACAAAACCCATTGGTAGAATGTGTTTGCTTCTCCTACTGAGTCTCAAAGCGTTTTCCTCTTTTTGCCGTACAAGTAAAGTGCAACTGATATTATTGTCGGTGCTGTAATGTACAACGAAGTTCTGATGTGGAATAGTAACATGTGCTTGGTCTGTTATTCCACTCCCTTCTTAAACTACAGGTTATGACGCGTAATGCTGAACTATATAATTTAAGAATGTTGTCAGTTTTTATTCACTGCCTACTCTTTTTTAATGGCAAGGTGTTATGTGAAATATAACTATATTGATGCTGAGATATTCGCAAAATTCCGGACCGCTAGTGTCTGTAGTGGAGAACGAATATTTGTGCCCCGCTGGATGAAACCCGTTGACGGTGATTGCTGATAGCAGCAATAGGTCAGTAATACAGCTGAGAGAAGGGTCAAACGAATTACGAGCATGGTGTGTGTGGTGGTGAACGCGTTAGCCCCCGGAAAGGGTGACAGCGCGTTTGTTCCCCACCGCACGCATGTACTGGTGGATATAATTTATGAATTTCTAATATGCCGTTCACAATTTTTGAGGCCATTGTGGTAACTGAACAGAAATGCTTCCTACATTGACTGCATTCATTGCTACTCTGTGTCGTGATGTTTTGTTAATTTTTCGTAGCAGTCAACACCAGGTCTCCTTTTTTTTAAACATTCAGCCGCTATCTTCTAGCACGTAATTAAAATGTTAAAAGTGGCGTTCTTAAAAACTTGCATTTCGATAAAAAATTTCAATTATGAAATAAGATCTATGGTTCAAATTCTTTAAGTGTAGTGATGTCTTAAGTGTAGCACAGTCTGAACAAGGGAAGAAAATTCCTTCTATGAATGACTCGAAGGATTTGTTAAAACACCTTCCTATATATTCTGCCTTTTTCGTTATTTAGCAATTCCTGTTGATGAGCTTGACTAGTGGTCTGATCTTACACAAGCAGTTTAGTTTGCCTTGTATCGTGTTGTTGGCAAAATGAAGGTTTGCTAGCAGTTTCAAATCTCTTTCATTCTCGTCGGCATGGGGTGTGACCGGATGGCAAGCAACTGAAAAACTGCGAGTCTATTAATCTCTCGGCTTTTGCAGTCTCACAGTACAATTCTTCAGGAAAGGATCAATGAATATTACCGTTTCGTTCGCACTTGTTGCTTTCCATGGCACATCCTTGTGTGCCGCATATCTGTTTCTGTCGACCCTAATCAGCTTACAAAAATCGCCGTAGATATGTAGTGTAAATGTGTTGGTTCTATCCATTAGATCAATAATTCTCCACCAGATCAACTGTTCACTTAAGATCTTGTAAAGACTAAAGGCGCTATTGCCATTTATCATTGATCTAATTATATTTGACTATTAGGATCTGCAGCTCTTTATCAAGTACAACTCCTCTTTCATATCGTCATGAAATCCTGGCTGTTTCTTTTTTCACAATTTCAATTTTAATTGGATTTAAAAGAGCACTTTGGAAAAGTTATACATTCCCTAAGCATAATAGAACCTCTTTCGTAACTCTATCTAGATCTCAAATTTTCGAGGATTTGTTCTCCAGTTCGCGATAAATTATGGAGAGCTATTGAACGTGAGCATCGTCCATTACTTGAAGCACACAAAGCTGTATTTTGACCACAGGCCATTGTTTTTTTCCGTTTCAGTTGTAATGATGAGTCATAATTATCGTATTGAATGTGCAGGTACAGGAAATAGTTAAATAGGCCGAAAGTGTAAAATACTGTAAAATGGTGGCAGCAATATGTTACGTATAAAACGGAATTATAGGACGAAAAAGGGTCCGTACGCATTGGTTCCAATTGGATAAACACATCCACCAAAACAAACATAGTCCCATAAGGGCGCCGAGGAGAATTAGGCGTGGTTGTCAATGTGTTGAGATCACCAAAATTTAGTATTTTTGTGGAATGTAGTGCACATTTCAAGAATATTAATATATTTTGATGTTGGCAACTCGAGTGGTTTTCTGTTCATTTTTCTATCCTTAATTGCTAATTACATGCATCTTTAGGATGATTTTCTGGACTACACTACCAGAAGCCGACGTACTACAGCCGAGGTGCTTCGCGACTTTCCGAAGACGTCGATGGCAATTCCACCGGAACGTCTTTTCGACTTGTTTACCACCATCCGACCTCGAGCATTCAGCATTGCTTCAGCTCCTTCACCAGATGTCATACAAATTCTTGTTGTGAAGGTTCGCGTAATCACTTTTCTTCGTATCGCATCATCAACGATTTTGTTTACATTTATGATCACTTGTTACTTATTAGGAAGTGGTTTTGAGGAACTGTAATACAGCTGTGCTTGATAAGAGGAGCCTAAGAATAAGAAAAGCAAAACAGATCTCTCCGATACTTGAAACCATGTTGACAAAAAGATTTGGTAGTAAGCACCGAATCATAATAACTCAGCATTTTCTAGGATTGTCTCTCTAAGGGATCTGTATAATGATGGTTTGAATGAAAAACTAGAAGATGCAAAGCCATTTTTATATCAGGTTGAGTATCGTTCTCGGATGTCTGATGTGAGGCGTGGTTTATGCAGTTCGTTCCTATCTAATATAATCCCTGGAGATAAGGTATCTTAAGGTCTTTATATTTTTATTTTGGCGATAACTCTAAGTTTTTGACCGTTCGCGTGATAACTTATACGGGACTCGTGCCGTCCAAGACCTTCCTCGCGAGTTGTACATACCGCATTTATCAACAACAGTTTTTGTGCTGCTTTATTGATACTGAAAGCAAGTAGTTGTCGAGAACTCATGCAGAACTTCGGATTCTGGTGTGCAGATTCTAGTGTCATTATGAAATGTGATACTTTCCCTATCTTTGAACACCCCTGGCCACCATTTGTTTCTGGGTTGGCATTAAGATTGGTATAATAGCTCAGAAGTTTGTATTATAAATTAGAAAAAGATTTTAGCAAGTGATTCCCACTTTTCGCTCTACTTCACTTATGTTTGTTTCCGTCTATATTACTTATTAGTATATTTTGTTTCTAATAATGTACAAGATTGATCCAATTACTTGGAAATTAATCCCATAATCTAGTGGAGTCTATAGCAAACAAACCATAGGTAGCTTTTTCAGACATTTTTTTCTAGAAGTTTCTTTTCTACGTTTACGGAAAACAACATGGGAAATTGGGGGTACACAGCATGTTTTCACCGAATTTAGATTTTTGTGAAAATTCGCTCCGGGACCTTCAAATTTCCGAAGGCAGATGTACCAGTTATCTGCGTTGGCCCTGGTACCGGAGTGGCACCGTTTAGAAGCTACTTTACTTGGCGAAATAGGTAAGTAAGAGATAAAATTTTATGGAAATTTGGACGATATAGTAGCGCTCGTAGATCGTTTTACAATCATCTTCAAAAATACCACACGCGTTTTCTTCTGGATAACCAGTGTTCAGAAGTTCAAAAGGAGGAAAAGATTTCTTTTCTGTTTAAATGTTCAACGAATGTTATTTTTTAACTCTCTGAACTTCTTTTTTAGGTGCAAGAGTGCTGCTAACTCAATGCTGTTTTTTGGATGTCGTGGAAAAGAGCTGGATTTTTATTTTGAGAACGAATGGAATAATTTGTCAGCAACGCAACTGGTGACTGCATTTAGTCGGGATACTGTTGGACAAAAGGTGCGTTTGACAATGTTTTATGGATCATTGGTAATTAGCGACGCATCCCTTTGTGTACCTCACTGTCTTCGATCGCTGGGATCCTTCTTCTTTCGTTCCCTTACTGACTTTTTTATAGCGGTAAAAGACCGTATTGAGTGGTCACATCATGGATTGTCCGGAAATTAATGTATGATTTCTAATTTTGTCCTTGAATATGTTTCGGCCAATTATCCTATGCAAAGCTTATTTTGTTCATTCTCACTGATCAACACTACTTTATGACTTCCATGTGGAACAGTTCGTGCATACAGCTGAGCCGTTGGAACATTTGTCCATGAATTACACTTCGACTTCGTGAAATTCACATGTATTTGCCCGTATGTCTTTTCAGAGAGAATGGATATGTTGTATTAAAGATTATTCTTTCTGGAATCTAATGCATCATCTCGATGGAGAAAGTGTTCAGGAATAATACCGCATATGTTCCCAGCAATCTCTCGTTGCTTCTCTTCCGTGTTTTCAGATTCGAAAATCTAAATAATCATTTCTGTTTAAAGGCTTGACCGAATGTTCTTGCACTCGGTGTCGAAGTTTGAGGTTGCTCAAATGGTGAAATAATAGCAAAGTCATCGTGTTAACCTGGATAATACCGATGTTGCCAAGTCCGCATACCTTCTCGTCTACAAGCTCATATGTAAAAATCATATTCGAAGACAGCTTTGTGCGTTGAAATATATCAAGATTTGTTGCGGAACTATATGAAGAGTACGAGGCGTCGAGATGTCTTATTTTCATCGGCTTAAATAAGGGCTTTCATATAAAAGAGAGGTCCCACTATAGAGCAGCAAGATAGCCCTCACTTATACACAAAGATGTTTCTTGAGTTATGTAGAAAATTTGCTTGACAGTAACTGTCTTATCATTGGCGGAAAATGTGGTCCGACAATGCGATGTCATTTGGTTGAAAGTGCTTGGCGTTATTTTCAAAAATGACATGCGAAAAGTAATTTAGCATAACACGGTAGTGAAAGTTGATAGCTGACAGAAACATAATCTTCGCTTGTGACGTCGTTCTTCTAACATCAAGTATTTTCCAGACGTAATGGATGATAGCAGAATTCCGTAGAGCGTATGTTGAATTCGATCCATGGCTCACGTACAAGAAAACGATCTTCGTTGGCAAAGACCTCGTTTGTAATGTCCCATTCACGATCGGCAGAACAAATAACTCTGAGTATTCCAACATGTGTATTCTTACTGAAAATGCAACATGCTAAACGATTACACCATAAAATTGATGAGGATTGAACCAGTGGCTATAGGAGCTTACTAGAACATCAAAAGCATAGAGAAGACAGCAAAATTTGTGTGAGGAAGAATACTACAAGTGATAGTAACGTGTAAGGTTGTTTTACCTCTGGGAATGTTGTTTGATCAACACGTGTGAATGTGAGCGAGCAAGAAGTTTTGCCTTCTACAATTTCTTTAGTCGGCTACACGAAAAGCTTCGCTAATATTTGCAGGCTTTGAAAAGGGCAACGTGGTCCGCCCTTGTATACATGGTTGAAATGGAACACATTGTTTAGGATAACTTTTTACAGATGAAATTAATTCGTCGGATGAGAAAATAAGACTTATAGAATATAATCGGTAGATAAGTTTTATCTAATGTCTTAATCATGGTAAGCGCTAATACTTGGTTTCAAAGTTTTGTGTTACAGGTATATGTTCAGCATTTGATGTTAAAACACGCCGACGACGTGTGGAATATAATTGGAGAACAGAACGGTGAATAACGTGCTGGTAACTAAATATGTTGTTTTTTAAATTCTGGTTTCATAGGATTCGTGTTCATTGCTGGAAGTGCAGGCGATATGCCCAGAGAAGTTGGTGCAGCTCTTGACAAGATTGCAGCCGAACGTGGTTGGACGAAAGATTCATTCCTGTTAAAAATGGAGACTTCAGGTCGTGTACAGTACGAGACGTGGTCGTGAATGATGCAGTTTTGCCATGTGTTCCATTTTACTTTTTGTTTGTATCATCGTTGTGGTCTAGGTATTATTGGTTTGATCTGTTAGGTCAACTTAACACATATTGTTTTTTTAAATTTTTAAATGACCCTTCTTCACGTCAACTGTGCGGATCCCAGCACTTCTCACATTCAATTCGTTTCCTCACATCCATTGTCCACGAAGATCTTCCAGCTTTTTCGTGTGGCTTCGGCTACTGCTTGAAGACTTCCATTTCATCTTGAATGTCGTAGAACACTGGTCGAGAAATTCCCTCTGGAGTCCTGAGATAGACGGGCTGCAGCGTCCCCAATCGGACTGCAGGAGGGGATTTTTTCCCGGACAAATCCGGTACCAATTTTTTGACCCCGGAGGGATGACAGGCTTGGTTGGTCCAGAGCGGAATCGAACTAGCTACACGCTCGTGATGACCGACACCGCTACCACTGTGCTATCCGCCCTCTGCACATTTTGTTGTAAAGCATTTCACTGTGTATTGATGTATACCCAAGCTTTAGAGTTGTGACTTGGCCATGTCGGGCACGGTTCACCTTCTTGATTAAAATTCCTTGAGGCGAAAAGTAAGCTGGATTTTCGAGATACGCTGACGTCAACATATTAACTTTTGGGGATAGCATCCATTAACATCATAATTTCTGACTAAATTTAAGGTGGTAAACACGTGTTTCAAATTTTTATGCATTCCATAAATAAACTTTTAATACATTCCTTCGAATAGTTCAGCTTATACGAGGTTGTTATGTAAGTCCTACTCGATTAACGTTTCGGCGTCTCCATCTTCTTCAGAGTCGATCGCCCGTATCGGGTAATTTCGTGTAAGTTGAGGAATTGGAAGAAGTATATTAGTTATTTGGTCTGAGGCTAAGTCGAAGTCGGTTTAGTACCAGTGTTATTTCACTATGTGCTCGTTTTTATTAGTTCACTTGGAGCCGAAAAAGATTTCACAGCAATGATGACGTTTAGATGTTTGTTAAAACGGTGAATTGTCCTTGTTTTTAGGTGCACACCTTGCAAAGAGAGACTTTATTAGTCATTTGATCAGACGGTCGTGCCTGTCATCAGCTGTTTTCCTAGCATAAGGGTTGTTTATCTATTGTTTTTAAAGGGTTTTCAGAATCATATGTATTCTTTTTTTCTAAACTTACCCTTGGTTGATAAATATTCTTGAAGAACGAATGTGGACATCGACTAGGATCATCGGCTCTGAGGAAGACGAAGGCATCGAAGCGTTAGCCGAAAATAAAGAATATCAACCTTATGTAAGCTTATCAAAGAAGGATTACGAATTGATTAGTCATACTGTGGTTAAAAAAAAGGTAGTTCGAAATATTATTGCGCTTTATAGTATCTCAGAATCATTATCAAACGATGATAAACATTGGAGTATTTAAGACGTCGATGTTCTCAAAGTTTATTTTCAAGTGATTGTATAATAATGGACCGTCTTCTGCGTGGGTTGGCTATGAATGTACGTACTTCTAATTCATCAAGCTCTGTGTGTTCAGGAATTAAGATTGGTCAACTGTTCATAGATTTCCTAAAAATTACCAATACTAACTCCTGGGTTGGCCAAGAAATGAGTCCAGCGCGCAGCGCTGTCTTCAAATGTTACTGTCGAATCTAACGTTATCCAGTATGTTCTGCTTCCTCACGAAACTCGAAGAACATCGTGTTTTCCGCATTTGTTTAAATTTTAGTAACGTGGTGCAGTAACCCTTTAGCACTGCCTTTTGATAGAGTGTCTGAGAACACTGACTGCAATTTTAAACTGGTTCCACAGCGTTCAGGTATTTAAGTAGTGCTGTGATAATAGATAATATTCTAATAATAGTTGAACGAACGATGATATGTCTTTACACAACTTCTTGAGTTACTTTGAAAACGCCGATCTCGCCTTCGGATGGTCGTCATGAACTTGTGATAGGCACCAACGACCTTTCCCGTCGTGAAGACGCCAGTGGGCGGTGTGGAACCTGAAGAAACATCAGTGGTAATGCAGTCGGAAACCTTTTGCCAACTTAAATTTTGACGACATAAGTAATTAGCACTTAACAATTTTCATCAAAGAAGACCGAAAATCCCATCTAGCTGACGAACATAAACACAAATACGAAGATCTTCGTGGAAGACACGTGCGAGACAACAAACCGATTTGAAAAGATACTGGGGCCAAAACATTGTGTGAAATCCACTGATACGAATAAGTAGATAAACCTTTCTTCTATTTCCAAATTTGAATTTATGAAACAAACCAGTGCTGTTTTCATGCTTTGAAAGGATCGCTGAAATAGGTATAAAGTCATTGTAGGTTAAATTTCAGGAAGCTGGTATTGTGATAAATCGTTGGGAATAAAAATGCATGTATGAATTTCAAGATGACAAAATCCGTTATTCTTTTCGAATCAAACTGATGACGAAATCAACTCACATTCTCCAGACAGTAGATTTTCGTGTAGTAAATATGCCTAACTTCTTTGACTTTTCAAGTGGTAGCTTATTTTCTACATTGAAGGAAAAGTGGTTTACAGATGGGCGCAAAGGAAGTATCCGATGATCCAACACATCCGGACACAGCGGAGACGGTCCATATTTCAGCACTAGCACTTCTGAAAATGTTAAGACACGCAAGAAGTGGGGTTCCATTAGAGGTATAGAAAATCGTTAACGGCATTCTTCACCTATTTGCTAGCGTACGGTCTCTCTGTCCCTGACTGGATTTCGAAACGTTCTTTTCAGGTGATGGGTCTAATGTTAGGTACCTTTGTCGATGACTACACGATCAATGTCGTGGATGTTTTTGCTATGCCACAAAGTGGAACTGTAAGCTCTTGAATTTCGAGTACCCCACGACGAGCTCCTTGTTACGCTCCCACGAATTCGTCCTCACTTTGATCTGGTTGTGGTGTTAGAAGCATTCTTTTGGTAGTTACTGTACCACCCTTGTGTTGCCATTGAGTGACCGCCGATTGATTAAGAACTTCTGTTACTGAGAAGTCCAGTTTGTGGTGTAGAAACCCACACACGAAGAATAGGTTCACTTCATGAAGTATTCCCACCAGCATTGGGGAGATATCACGAGCACTGAGAACGGTGGTGTTACTACAAAGTTGTCGATATTTTTACGGCAAAAAGCAATAGCATCAGTATGAAATGCTGAGATATTTGCAAAAGTCCGGACCGCAGGTGTATGCAGTGGGGAACGAACACGCGCTGTTGTCCTTATCGGGGAGCAGCGCACTTCACCATCATACCATCCGGGTCGTTCGTCTTGACTGACTCTCAACTGGTTCTATCGATCTTTTTGCCATCAGCACCAGCGCGTGTTCGTTCCCCACTGCATACACCTGCGGTCCGGAGTTTTGCAAATATCTCAGCATTTCATACGAGTTATATTTCGCAACATACCCTACCATTAAGAAAAAAGGCAGTAGATAAAAGGGTTAAGAATAGCATCAGTATTCATGAGTATTCATATCTTCGCAGGCAGGCATTCACTGCAGTTATAGACGAGATTTTTATAACCTAATGAATAGTCATTAGGTTGCAGCAGTGTACTTAACATTATGCGCGATCATAAATCGAAGAACCAGAAACAACCTAAACAAACAATAGAATGCTAGCTGACGTCTCGGCAGAATCGCCTCCTTCAGAGCCTGGAATATTGATATGCAATTTACTACGCCAAACGCTTCAGTGACACATACAGAAAGATGAATATCTAAATGGTAATTACACATTCAACAGATTCTCGAAAATCAACCGTTTTCACGTGCCTTCACCTTAGCAGGTAAACGGGCAAGCTTTTATGTATCCGTATAGATGAACACCTAGATGCAAACGAAAACTAAGACAAAGTACCCCACAAGGCATGCATAGGATACAAAAGCATAGCGGAGACAATTTAGATGTAAAAGTCACTATTCTCGCACAAGAGACTAGAATACCACCGCACAAACTTCTTGAGACTTTTTAGATAAATATTAGGAACCCTGGAATGAATAGCAGGAAGAAATTCCCAGAGGTCACACGAAACCTGGTCCAGTATCTCCCCATGTGGAGTGGTGCGGTCATCAACCATATACGACTTTAATCAGCTGTCTTTCCTCAATGGAAGACAAGTGGTAACGATGGGTTTCCTCAGAAGCTGTCGATCATGTGATTTCCATATAGAGTCTCACCTTTCTGTATGTGTCATTGAAGTGTTTGGCATTGTAAATTATATATCAGTGTACCCTTTTATGCTCTAAAGAAGGCGATACTACCGAAACGTCGGCTCCGATTACCTTGTATGTGTTTTCTGTAAGGAAGTAAACGTATACTGTATAACAACAAAGCAGTTGTGAACAAGAAAACGACGCATTTATAATCCTATGCCGAAATCAATAGAAAGGCGATCTTAGGAGCCTAAACAGACTTCATATTTTAAAAATCGAAACAAACGCTTGACGTGGCAGTGAGATAGCGATAGGTAGATCTTCTGTCAATTGAAATAATCTTATCTCGATCTCTTGGATTTTTTATCTTTTAGAGTGTTACTGTTGAGTCCGTGGATCCTGTCTATCAGACGAGGCACTTGGATCTATTGAAACAAACCGGACGCGTAGAGATGGTGGTTGGATGGTAATTGGACATTCTGTACTAAAGGCAAAGGCGGAATGGTTGCTGCACATTGAAATCTGCCAAGTAACGTTCCATTTTTGTGCTGCTTATACATTCAGGTACCACTCACATCCAGGATTTGGATGTTGGTTATCTAGCGTTGACGTGAGCACTCAGCAGTCCTTCGAAGCCCTTCATCCGAGAGCTATCGCTCTGGTGGTGGACCCAATACAAAGCGTTAAAGGAAATGTGAGGTTTTTACGGAATTTTATGGGTTCAAAATCGTTATGTTGTTCGTAAGACTGTTCATCTCCTTAATGGTTTATCACTTCACCATTGCTGGGCGCGTTACTTGGTATTCGAAACGCGGCGTACAAAAGCAGTTTATTTCCAAATGGGTCTCCCAAGTTGTAAAAGCGCTCAATACTTCCATCTGGAGACCAACCTTAGAACAATCCAATGCCAGGAATTATCATCATCGTAGCAAATTATTAACATATAAAATTTCTCTTCAATCTATAAACGCCAGCGGCAGCCTGTAGTGACGACTTGTGGAACTGTAGCGCGGATTCCACGAAAGTCAAAAGAGCGAAACTTTTGATTGGCCAGTAAGTTTTGTTCGTTTATTTGTTCATTTCTTCATATATCCTAACCTCATAAATTGTACGCTCAGCATTTTTTCGTTCGGTTTGTCTTACTCAATTCGTCACCCATAAATGTCGGGATTTCTTTAGGAGTTATGCCTTTAATTCAGGGCTTTGGCTTTCTCATGAATGCCATTGAGTGCTGGCCGAGTTGGTTCTTTTTGAAATCTTGTTATAACCCTGCTGAAAATTTTCCATGCGAATTTTTGTTTTCTTATGTGCTTGACAGCCTACTTCTACAAGGAAGCACTATTTTTCCACCATTGCGCTTTTTCTACAAAACCGTGGTAGTGTCTGAACGACTTTATCGTCTTCAAATCACCTTAGCTAATTTAGTGTCATCTGTGACAAGTGACTGTAGTCTAACCTAAGTAGAGCTTTATTATCGGAAATGTAATAAAATTGGAATTTATTTCGTTTCTTTATTCAGAAACTGCTACGAGAGTAGTTTAGGTCATGTTGGACGCCTTTCGTTCAATTAATCCATTAGCAGTGAATCCTCGACTCTGTGCTCCAACTGCCGAAGCTCGTCAGACCACCAGCAACATGGGTCATCTAGTAAGGCCCAGTTTGGTGTCCACAGTTCATGGGTTAGGATTGAGGTGAGACGATGTCGATAACACAACTATACGTAGATTCTTTGGCAAATCTGTGCATTCTGTCGTCATTCAGATATCCATGGACGAACTATTAGTTTGATGGATAGACAGTACATAAAGAGAGCAGTTACAGATATTACTCACTGAATTGTGCTTATAAATTAACCACGCGAGAACAAAAGATGCTCTCCCGTCTTAATCAGAAGACATGGCTTGATGGAATGGTCTGTTTCGCCTTTTCTATTGACGATTCTGACTTGGAACGCAATGCACTTTTAGTAACTATGAAATATGCACCATCTCAGAACATCAACAAATTCTCGTCCTGTGAGCAGGCGAACAGCGATCACATACAAGAGATGCTAAAGCTCACCAATCTTTTTGTAAAGGTCAGTCGTTTTACTCCTCAGAGGATATTGTTTACTAATGCTAACAACCAGGAACTATTTAAGGATCTCCATTCGGAGAAGTCAGCTAACACTAATGAGCAACGGGTAAAAAGATACGGTCGCCTAAATGCCAAACAAAAACTGGAGCAGGTGAGAACTTGTTGTCACCAAGTAACCAATTACTGTCTGTAACCACTGGCCTCGTCCAGTTTCGACAGGGATTTCACTTTTTCAAATTCTTCGAATATTACCGTGTCGGTTACGTTGCTCACAGAGAAAAATTGGACAAATGGGAAGTTCAAAACACTTATGGATGCCATGCTAGAAGGTAATATAGTGTTCACATCTACTCATTTATTCTCAACGAAAGGAACATGGGAGGAGGATCAAAACCTGGTAGCACCGTAACGTGTCTCATAAGCGAGGGGGCGAAACGAGGAGCATAAATGAAGTGTAAGAGATGACTGTGTTACGGAAAACAATGATGTACTGTCTTTCGGTTCGTCAACGGAAATCCATTTTAAGTCTCATTACAAAAAAACTGATTTCACACTGCCACCTCTTGCAGTGTAATTCAATGACTAAATCACCTGTAGTCCCGTTGATCGTCGAATGACTCGAGCGGGCGCCAGTAAATCATCCATTGTTCCCTATCGCGTGCAAGAGTAGCTCAGTGGGTTCTGCCCGCTCTAGGGACTCGTCGAACATCATATCTTTTTTTCTAGGCTTCTCGTGAAGAACTCTGACCATCGAATCGGTGGTCTTCCTGCAGTACGTTTGACATCCCGAGGAATCCAATCACTAACGGCTCTTGTCCATCGGTTGTCATTTATACGCATTACGTGTTCGGCCCACCTTATCTTCGGCTGCTTGGCGTACAGAACGGCATCTTTGATTTTTGATCGTTGGCGCAGGTCGGAGCTTCGGATCCCATCTCTTACTTGTGTGGAACGGGATGCTCCTAGTATCGACCTTTCGAGTGTGCGTTCGATAACGCTGAGTGACCTTTCATCCTGCTTAAGCAGCGACCAGGTTTCTGAAGTATACGTTAGGGCAGGGAGTACCGTTGAGTCGAAAAGGTAGGCACGGAGTCGGGCGTTCCTTGTCCCTTCACTACATTGTCGATGCTCATGAAGGCTCCCCAAGCCGCTCGTGTCCTTTTGCTCAGCTCTGGAGCTAAGTCGTTCATCACATTGAAATCCCGACCTAGATAGCCATAACTGGAGCCATTTGGAAATATTCGTTCCGTTGAGCGTGAATGGAGCATGCGAAACCAATTCTTTCTTCATGAATATGATTTTTGTGAGATTTAGCCGGAGACCAATCTTTCCACAGGCTCTGTCAAAGTCGGCAAGCATACGTTTGGCTTGGCTAATGTTTGGTGTCGTAAGCACGATGTCATCAGCGAAGCGAAGATGATGTAACTTCGGACCATCGATTTCCACTCCAATATTATCCCATTCCAATCTGACTAAACAGTATTACGAAACGATAGATCTCCGTATGAAACCTTTTTTTTTGAAAAGAAAACATTTTCTGGTAGGAGAACAATATGCTTTAGGATGATTCTAGGTGGCCAACACTATCATGGCCAACAACATCGTGCAACAGCTGAGTGCAGTGATAAACACTGAATGCCTTCACTGAAATTCTTTCTCCACGCTTGACAGAGGGACGCAGATTATAGTGATATTGGTTTTTTGGTCCAGAAATAAAGCTGATCTCTACGTGTTCATGCCCTTTAAGATTTCACATTGTCTTTCTCCTTCTTTTGAGCCAAGCTTTTGTCGAAGTAAAATAGGTCTAGCATAAAAAACGTCGTCATAACGATTCGGTGCTTATGAATGTCGTGTGTATGGTTTTGAAAAACTGCGACATACTGCCATAAGTTTGCTCCATGGCATAGTAGCAAGTGGTATGATTTATCCATGAACTGTTTGCAAGTAATGCGAAATGCTTCCACGTTCCCTCTCCTGGGCACTCATTCCGCGTCTCCGATGTGCTAGAGTTACATCGGCATCATGAGTTTGTAGGTATCTCTGCAGGTATCTTTGATAAGCCTGAGATAAGTGCGCACTAGCACTCCTGAAAATGGTGTAAATATATATAGTATAAGTATAAGTATTGGTATGTATTGAAAACTAGTGCAAACTCAAAGCGAAGACGCAATTTGTCTATCTGAGCTTGACCCACAGCGTCCACTAATTCTCTTTCACGGAGATTTGCTTTTCGATAAGGAATGTCACAGGATGTAGAAAGTTCGCAGTATGTACAGCAATGGCCCATCGTTATGACCATGCTTGATCCACCGACTTCCGGGCTTTGAGACTGTCCTGAATGCGTCGTTTTCTTGTTCAGCAATCGCGAGGTTTTTAAACGGCATACATTTACTTCCATAGAAAAACACAACAATGCAATACAGCACTAACTGACGTTTCGGCAGCATCGCCTTCTTCACGAGATGTTTGCCAGAATGAAGAAGTGTGCAACGAAGGAACATTTTTGTGCTTTGTATTTGGAGGATCGCCTGTGGAGGATAGTTGGCTCTGAAGAAGGCGATACTGCCGAGACGTCAGCTAGCGTTGCATTGTACTGTGTTTTTCTATGAAAGTAAATGTATGCTGTTTAAAAACCTTGCGATTGCTGAACAAGAAAACGACGCACTTCTCTTCATACATTAAACTCTAC
>UYYA01004463.1:0-82175 GCA_900624975.1 Angiostrongylus costaricensis
AGCCTAAGCCTAAGCCTAAGCCTAAGCCTAAGCCTAAGCCTAAGCCTAAGCCTAAGCCTAAGCCTAAGCCTAAGCCTAGGACCTTCATGTATTCTTTTAATAAATAATTCACAGTTGGTAAATTAAATTTGGACTGTTCTCATCAACGATACTAGTAACCTTAGGTGCATATTTGGCGTTTGCTCTTTGCTCCCTTTTGAGCTCCACCTTAATCTGTCCTATCCACATTTGCACACATGTGTGTAACCCATGGAGCTATTTCATCGTTTTTAGCGGTGGTTACTCCTTCTCACTCGGAATGGTTAGGTTCTACGGAGGTGACTATAAGCAGCCTTGAAGTCAATAGAATTAATTCACTTCTGCTTCAGTTCTCTGCTCTGAGCATTCCAACACACTTTTTGCACTTTGCTTACCCTCAAGGTCCTTTTATATACTTCAGTGTTGTGAATAGTGCTTATGGTGACAATTGCGGTTTATCCTGACTTTATTCTGATGAGAACGCTGCAGGCAAGGAATCGCTGGGCAGAATTTCGTCTGCTATTACATGTCGGCGTGAATAAAGGCAGGTCGATTCTTCATTGAGTAACGACGTTTCCTCATATTACTTTCTCCTCGCAGTTAGAGATTTCTCGCTTAGGTTGCGTTTTGAATTTCTCCATTACTTGAAATGTGATATGATCGGCAACTTCAATGAAAGCTGATTAGTTTATGTTCCACTAAATGTGCTGAACATAAAACTATTCCATGCAGTTGTTCTTCTAAATGATGTTAGCCATAACTTGAAATTCAAATGCAGCACACCATTGGTTCGACACTGCAGCTTGGGGTTAGTAAGCTTTCAATCCTGACGGGATTGTTAAGTTTTTCCTAGACATTTCTGGAAGTGTAAAATCATTTACTCGATTCATCAAAAGGCCGAGACAAATCATTTTGCAAGACATATATGCAGCATTCAACCACTTCTGATGTGGTACCAATGAAGTCGAGAAGTCGAGTGCATGACGCACCGTTGCGGTATTGACCAAGGATAAGAGCTTTGCCTTTTATCATTTTTGTCAGAAATTCAATAATTACAAGTTTAATTTCCGATCTGAGGCGTTCTGTCCATCCATATTTAATAAATGGTGTAATATTGATGACGGATGGACTGATTTATTGACAAATGCGAATTCCAATAATGTCACTTTGCGGTAAACTGGCTGTTTTGAGCTACGCTTTATGACCTTAGCTGGTCCTCTCCCACTTGATCGCAGATTCTACGGCAATTAAGAGAGCACTTGGTAACAACTCGCCGCCACGGTGACCTTCCTCTTTTCTCGGATGACGAACGACGTCATCACGGCTGGAATGATGGCGCCTACCTAACCACACGGTGCCACGTTGTAAGCGACGACGTGACCTTTATGAGAGTTAAACGATGTGGAAATAAATCTTCTATGTAGTCAACCGACACTTCAACTTTAAATCACAGCGCCTGGGTTCGAAATGAACTCTGATAGATGCAATAAAATTTGATAGAACCCCAGATCACTGCCTACATGATATACTGCATTATTGTACCAAAATGAAATTCTGGCATTCTAGTGACGTAACGTATTTCTTCCACTTTTCTGTTTAAGAACACCTTTTGGACAAGACAGCAGATGAACAAGCGGAGGCTTCGTCCAATAGGATAACATGTTTTCGCTTTCCAGGCACCACCACTGAATTAAAAATCTCGAAATTTAAGATAATCTTTCAAAATTTTCGGTTCCACAATGTTTATATTTGAAAGAAAACTGTATAAAAGGTTCTGCAATACTCTATTGATAGAGAAATCACCGTCAGTGGTCTAAAAACCAGCTTCGTCGCTTGTGTGTTGAACTTAGTTGGTATGGAGACGGTTATCGTCTATAGAAACTGTGGGACCTTCCGATTTTTAAGCACCTTTTCAAATTTGGCTAAACAACACATACGGTGTCATAGTTAAACTTCGTGGGATGAAGATTACTACACCCCACTTAAATTGTTAAGCCTGATGTGACGTAAAAGTATTTTCGTAGCCGACGTGGGCTGAGCTGATCTCTCACAGTGTCAAAAAGTTTATAATAATGATACATTCATAGTGAGAAACCGCACATACAACTCGTGAATGAGTAACGCTAACGTTGAAAAGTATTGAAGGGCAACATTTGGACTTATAAGTATTTGGGTATTTATTTACTCCGATGCTTGGATGGTAATCTTCACTTGTAGTGTGGGCCCCCGCATAATTTCCATTCGTTGCTCTTTCGTGCAACCGTCGTCGTGGTAGTGGTCTCTTTCGAATATGGTGACGTCCGTGAAGTGCATGCAATAATCCTGAAACCCCTACCATCTGTGTGTGCAAATGACTAGCGTTAGCCACGAACACTTTCGCACATCGTTTGGGTGGGCTGTCTTCCAAGAGGACGATTGAATTCTCTTGAAGTCCAATCCACTGTTCTTCTCATCCCTTTGTCATCCGTTCTCCCTATTATATGTTCGGCCCATTTGTGTTTTGCTATCGATCAGTACTCTACTGTATGCCGAAGATGAAGTAGGCTTCGAATACCTGAGCTGCACATTCCGGTTAGACGTTGTGTTTTCCGGCTAGACTTCAGAAGACACCATTCAAGTACTCTGTAGATGACGTGCAGATTCCTCGACGTGGCTAAGGTATCAGCACACATTTCTGCTGCATAACAGAGCGCTGGGAGAACTTTTAAATCGAAAAGGTGAGCATGGAGTTTTAGGTCCGTTAGTTGGTCGGTGGCATCTTTGAGAGACCCGACCGCGTCCCAAGCGGCTCCCTTTCCTCTCTCTAATTCCTCCTTCATGTTGTTGTCCATTTCCACTGAACATCCAACCATTATTCAACAGTTCAATGTCTAGTTGGACTTAACTGCAATGACAGAAAATTGTAAAGAAATGTTTGATTTTTCTGCACGTTTTTCAACACGAGAAAGTCCATCTCCTTTTTTAAAATTGTTAGTGCAAAGTTTAACTACAGTTGCTGGGCTTTTTTAAAACTCTTTGAGGCAACACGTTTGAGAGTAGGCTCTCGTAATGGTTTGGACCAAGATAACATCATGAATGAAAACAGGCTGGATCTTTATTCATTGCAGTTGTTCTCTACCCAGAAACCTATCTGGGTGGAATTCAGTAGTAAAATTATAATACAAGAGTAACGAATAGTAAATAATAAAAATGTTGAACACCAACACAACCATAAATAACAATGAATGCGAGCATAGAGTCTCCAATCGTAAACTAGTGGTCAGTCGTAGTTAACAACATACACTAAGCTGAAAGCCTAAGCGTACAGATAAAGCGTCCAACGTGATCACTCCCTTACAGATGCACTATGAGTTCGACTCCATCAGCTATATTGGCTATTGAGTACATAATGTAGTCACTTTTCATTTATTACCTATTGTTTTTTGGTGGTAGGGTATATTGTGAAATATAACTGTAGTGATGCTGGGATAATTGCAAAACCCCAGAGCGCAGGTGTTTACGGTGGCGACCGAACCTCGCTATTACCCTTTCCGAGAGCTATTATATTCACCACCACACCATGCGCAGCCTTCGTTTCCCTTAACTGGTTTCAATGCCTATTTGTGCTCCTTGGATCAATCCCGTTGGCGGGTGATTGCTGATAGCGCCTGTAAAAAAGAGCTGAGAGAAAAGCGAAACGAAAAACCCGTACGGTGTGGTGGTGAACAGTTAACTCGCAGGAAATGGTAATAAGGTGGCTCGGTTCCAATCACAGACACTTGCAGTTCGGAGTTTGCAAATATCTCAGCATCGTTGCATTTATCACCTGTCACCTGTATCACCTGTAGTCCTGTTGATGGCCGAGTCCCTGAAGGCCGAGTTTCTTGAAATCCTGAGATAATGCTAATAAAACTTTTTTATTCTTTACTGCAAACAATTAAATTATTATAAAAAACTTTTTCCAGTCAAATCTAGTACGAATTCCGCGATCTCAAAGAGACGGGATGTCTTATTGGAACAGAGTGTGGGCAAACTAGCGACAATACGTATACTGCACCTCATCTCTAGCCGTTACGCTCATTCGCACAAAAGAAGAAATACCATGTTGTCAATACCGCGACGAGCCACATTGTCGTGATTGTATTAATTATGTCTCTTTATGAGACGTAAGGGGCTCGTGTGGCGCAGTGCTAGGAGGCGCCCTGCGACACACACATGGGATCGATTCTTGTGCCATGGCCCACCAAACCTTCCATCCTTCTTTCCAGAGGATAGCGGCACTGGCTCAATACATCGTAGGCTCCACGAGTCATTGTAAAAGTCAGATATGCATTCAATGACCTCCAAACGATGCTTAATGAAGTGGAATGCATGGCGCATCCCTCAGGGATTGATCCACGCCAAGACTCTTTATCGTTCTGTGGAATACAGAAAGTAATCAGTGCTGATAATGTTGTCGCAATGTGTTGCTTCAGTAAAAAATACCTGTTAAGACGAGCCTTTAATCACAATATTATTTTTATTTTCATTTCAGCTGACTCGTCATCACATCAAGTATGCGAATCCCAGCACTTCTTGCCCTCAATCCCTTTTCTCTGCACCGTCCAACAAAGGTCTTCGAACATTTCGTGTGTTGGCAACGACCACTCGAGAAAAAAAAACAAAAAAGAACAAAAATCTATAGATGGAAGAAAAGAAAAGCAAGGGCTTCGCTTGGTGTGGTGGATAGCACATAAACACCCGGTAAGAGTGGTCGCTGGTTTGAAGCCTAGCCAAGGTTCCGAGTTTTCCTTGTAGCTGAACCTTATGGTTGTATTTCAGATCATGTCCTGACATAAGAATATTTTTAAAAAATACAAATAAAAGTTAGAGCTTTGAAACATTGAAACTTTTTCTTTGAGAAAAATGAGCCACGTTTTCGCCTTTCAAATCAGCTTTCTCCCCACGTGAAATAGAAATCTTCTGTAGCTCATGTAAAAAGCTTGCGAACAGGTTTCTGAAGGTTGCCATAAAGAGGTGGTTGGAGGATGCAAGACTTGGATAATAAAAAAATAAATTATTTGGAAAAGCAATATGTAATCACTGCGTCGTCGTCAAGTTCATTAGATGTCCGCGGCCTTCCTTATCTTCGAGGTCGAAATCACTAGAACGGAATTTCCGGAACCATGTTCGCACTGTTGATTCACCAACTCTGCCTTCACTTCATTAAATCTCAAAAATGTTTCTAGCCGTCTCCGCTGCACGACTGAGTTTGAACTCAGAGAAGAAAATTTGAGAAAAATTCGTTTTTGACGCCTAAGATTGCAGAACTCAAAATTTGTTAAAAAGCTTAATTCTTGACAAAACCATTCAAAAGGCATAAAATTGGCTTTTTAGTCATATATAATATTGCAAGGTATAAAGGATATTTTATTGGTAAAAGCACATCAAATAATAAATATTTTAAAACGTTCACTTTTTTTGAACAATCTAATAGAAGTGTAATAGGCATTTACCTAGGGGAACCGATATGCTAATCAATCACGCTGATAGGATGTCCAATATTACCACTTTGAAGCGCAACTACGACTAAATCTATGCCCCAGCTGATTCGGACGAGTTACCCCTTGGCTAGTTCTTCACCGAAAACAGTGAGTAGAAGAAAACATTTTTCACACACTTTTCATCTTCCTTAACGATCGTATGCATTGTCTTTTTCTTAGTTTCACAGTTTAAACTTTATTTTTGATATTTGAACTAGAATTCGAATAAAAATTGCCAAACTAACAGCAGCTCCCGCCGTACATATTTCAACTTTGATGAAGTTCCTCCATTTCTGGTAAACACCTCTTAGCATTTCTCTATCTAAAAGCTTAAAACCAGTGAATACCGTTGATACAAAACCATTTGCGACTTCATTGAAATAATTTTAGATATTTCGTATTTCTGGAAGAAGTTGTCAGATTATTTTATACACCAAGGAAATTAACAACTGGATGAGAGAAACACAGAGAAAACGTCTCGGTCGGTGTGGTTTATAGGCCGTGACCCGCCTACAAGGGAGTGATCACGGGTTCGAAACCTAGCTAACGTTTCGAGTTTTGCTTATATATCAACGCCCTTGTAGTTGCATTTCACACGATGGCTTTTCATGAAGAAAGAGTAAGCAGTAGATAAAAGTTAAATATTATGGCAAAAACTTCATTGCTGTAATCGCAGGCTTTCGGCTGATTTGCTCACTGTTGGTACAGGCCATATATGGGAGTCGGGAAAACGTTGTGATCAGAACGTAATGAACTCGGTTATGAGGTTTTGTTTGCTATTAAAAACTATGAACTGATCGAAAATAGGCCGGCCACACAAACTATACGTAAGTGGAACAACAAACAAAGGAATAGCCATGAATAGGCAGAGAGATGATGAGAGCAGAAGAAAAACTAACTGAGTTAACAACAATGTCCGACTGCCAACAACTTCTAAACGAGTTCATTGAGTTCTCATAAAGACATCCAAAAAAGTGTTATTATCCCCTATCAATCATTTAAACTCCAACTCTCTTAAATACATAACAGTAGCGTAAAATCTTATAAGAACTTCGAGAATGTTGGTATTATATCACAAGATTCGCTTTGTGGAGTGATAATCTTGATTTTGGTGCTAACGAGGATAAAACTCAGGACGTTGACCAACTTTCTCGAGAACAGTCGGGGCCGAATAACCAGGAAAGTCGCTGAACCCAGTGAACACTATGCAGTGGAATACAACCACAACTTGGCTGAGATATTTGCAAAACTCTGGACAGCAGGTGTCTATGGTGGGGAATGAACGCGCTATTGTCCTTTCCGGGGAGTAACGCGTTCACTGCTGTGGCATTGCTGTGGCAAAGATCAATTGCTGTGGCAAAGATCGATAGAAATAGCTGAGAGACAGGCGAAACGAAGGACCCGCATGATGTGGTGGTCACTGAAAAGTTGTTTGGAACTCGCGTTTGTATGTATTCGATCTTCTATGGTACGAGTATTGAAGAACTTTCACGTGTTTAAGCAAAAAAGCTTTGGGCTTGTTTTAATTTATTTGTCCTATAAGAACAAGAATCCCGTTTCATATTCAGTAGTGTATGTGTATTACCCATTGTCGCTCATAAAGTTTGGATTTGTATTAAGGTGTTTCGATGGCGTTGTTGGTGGTTTTCGTATATCTAGGAGAAGTGCGTGATTGTTATTTAAATAAGAAATTTTTTAAGCTCTTAAACATTTGGTGATACCAAATAAGAATAAAAGGATAAAGCCCTCGGCATAGATCAATCCCTGAGGGATGGGCGCATGGATTCGACTTAATTAAGCATCATTGAAGCTGATTGAATGCATATCTGGCCTTTACAATGACTCGCGGAGGCCTACCGATGTATCGAGCCAGCGCTGCTATCCCTCCAGACAAGTCTGGTGTCAATTTGCCGACCCCGGAGAGATGGAAGGCTTGGTGAGCGCCAGGCGTGGAGACCCATGCGTGTGTTGCAAGGGGCCTCCGACAATTGGGCCACACGCGCTCTCAGTAATATTAGTGTCATAAAATATGCTTTGTATATCCTTAGTGAGAAGGACACTAGAATTTTGAAAATAATTCCACATCTACTTATCAATCTTTAAAGTGACACTATATTTTCTTGATATGCATAAACGAGAACAGAAAAAAAGGAGGAAAAAAGGTAAAAAAAAAAGGGAGTTCAAGGCAACATACACTTGTTGATCCGTGCTGAAATAAAAAACAAAAAAAGTAACTAGAAAGTTGGTTCTAGCGTTTACACCCTCTAGCCATTTCTTCCGCTTGATTTCAACTATTTTTTCGGTAAAAAGTTTAGAAAAGACATCTAAACAGAATATTGAATTGCACTGCCCAAGTTTAATAACTATGTCATAATATCGATCTAGTTCCGTTATAATGCTCAAAAATTCGATCGCTGTATGATTTCGTGCAGGTAATAAATAATTTTGTGCCCGCGACAACACGCCACTACACGCTGCTCGTCCCAACTAAATGCGAAGATTCACTAAAGACGGTGGAACCTCATATTTTGGAATTTTTCACTGTTTCTAAGTAGCTTCTATTGACCTAAAATTCCATCACTTCAAATGGTATATGTGTTACGATAAACATTATAAGTAAAGCGGTGAGGATAATGAACTCAGCAACGAATAACCTCTGTGAAACAAAATTTGTGGTTGGTTAAACGAAACAGAGGCCTCAAAACTACAGTACCTTCTTAGGCACTTCGACTATAACCTGTAGGATGTATAGATCGCAATATTTACTCCATTCGTTTTTCTAGATATAGGCTCCTCTTCTCATTGACATGCTGGATTCTGGTTGAACGAAGTTTCTCACAGACTGCCGACATCCCATGTCAGGTTATCTCGGGAGGGTGTTTGCTACCTTAAAGGTAGGATTCTTTTAGGAATTTTTTTAAGACGGTAGGAATTTTGGCATTGGCTCACCAACTGGTCTAAGGCTATTTATTTGTCAGGTCCTAAATATTTAATATGTCAGGTCTTAAATATTTAGTGAAAACACCTATTCAATTGGACAATTGGATAGCCTGTCTCTTCACTTATTATGCGTGCCCCAGCATAATCTCCATTTTTCGGAGATTTGCTGGTTAAACCACTGTGCTTCCCTGGAAGCGCGAGGATAGCCTGTCTAAAGTCTGCCCCAGTTAGTGAAAATAGCAAGTTCTAAATCTGTGCTGATAGTGGGGATCCATAACTACAAACAAGTTTTATTGAAATTAACCAATTTCATCTTAAGATACTACTTCCTGTAGAAGCATGAAACCATAGAGTTGGCAAAGATCGACGTCGCTTGCATTTTATCACTCTTGTTTTCATTTGGCTTCGTATCAATTGTCGGTATACAGTGAGTGCTAAACTCAATTGGGGACACCTATACCAATTTTGAAAGCTTGTATTCCACGACTCTCTAAAACGATACAAGTCTCCATCTGATTTTTGAGTCACTCCCATCCCAGGGAGTCGTGTACTGGTTTTATTCTAAACTAACATGTAGTCTGACGAGTAAAAATTTCAGAAAGCGTTAAAGATTTCACAGCACACTTTATGTGGTTAGTAAGGAATGGGAGGGCGTTCATTGTAAAAAAAAAAATCCGGTAAACATCTGACTTCATTAAAATCCAGCTGTTTAATGAATCAAACAAAAAAATTCCAACCAACGAAGAACGCACGACTAAATCTCATACAAGGGGCGGAGCCTCATGGTAAAATCGTTCATGGGAGGCCACGCCCTTCGGCAGTCGTTTGACAGTGCTGCTAAACGGCATTCACATCCTTCGCATCCCCATCATGTTCATAGTCGTCATCGTCCTGCCTTCAATCGTCATCGCTTTCATTGAAAACAGTATTATTGGTGAGTTACCAAACAACCTTTTGACCGGCCAAGACAAAAAGTCCTGGTCCACACGGAACGATAAATTATATGGGCTAAGAAACTGGAACATCTATTTTTGTTTTGAAGAGTTTGACCTCTTGCTAATTAGGTGGTCGGCATGTTTTACTTACTGGATTTTGCACTTTTTCATCGGCATTAATTAATCACTTAAAGATGCGCTCTGTATTCGACTGCATTCGTTGCCTCATAGACGTGATTGAACGCATACTTGGTTCGTTCAATGAGTTCCGGAGTTTACCAATGTATCCAATCAGTGTTTCTATACCCCAACAGTCTGGTACGGATTTACCCATGCAAGATGAACAGAGGATTTAGTTCACCCAACGGGATCGAGCAAACCATCATATGTGTGTTACAAAGCACCTGTTGTCGTTAGGCAACACCAACCTCTGACCCACATGTGATCTTCCCAATTTTCTCTCGAAAAATTCGAGTGATTTCAAATAAAGCTTCCCCATTACGTTTCAAAGCATATATCTAGAGGTAGCGTGTAGAGTTCTCCCGCAAGAAATGTTGGGCTTCTTTATTTGTCGTAGGCGTTTTGTAGGGCACAACATACACACCTAAGCAAATCCGTGCTTGTAACCATAAAAATAATTGTACGTGTAGGTAGAAGCAAACCTGACATAACAGAAGTATGGATGGAGCCCATCATCTGACTCCTTCCATATGAGAGCTGGCTGGTAGCTTGTCGACATTCGGTCCGTATTTAACCCCGACCATGGTAGAATGTCTTATTTAAGTTCTTAGTATACTACGTTAAAATTCTTTAAAGCATTCACGTGCTTGTTGCTGAATCGATCGCGTACCATCTTCAATTGAACAGGAATCCTGTGAATTCCTGCCCTTTTAAACATTATATCTTATTGCTTCAATTTAGGACTTAATGCAGTTCAGTTACTCCAAAGACCGACCTCCTTGATGTTAATAAAATAATTCGCTGTTTCCTTGATGAGCAAGAACGAGCTTGTTATCTTACTCTATATTCACAAAAAGCTGATCTTTCGGCGGAGCCTTCTTCAGAACCTAGAAAGCCTAGGATGACTGCAATTTCGTCAACAAAATACTTCCATAACCAAAACCGTAGACTCACAGAGCCAATATTTTAATCGCATTGAAAACAAAACGGCTTCACCAAACACTCATCGTGCCCTGTGAGTCTTTCACTAAGTATTCCACATGGAAAACAACCGTTAAAGTTCAATCGAATGGGTAATATTTCTCTTTCACCTTAAAATGTCGATCTTAAACAATGCATGAGATGATGTGTGATAACGATGTGCTCCTCCTTGCACTCCATATTTAGATTCTTGGAATTTATCCAGAATGCTTCTAAAGTTTTACACATTGAAGTCTTCGCTTCCTGTGCGAGCAAGGTAACTTCTACATCAAAGTCTTCGCTGGGGTCCGGAGTTTTGCAAATATCTCAGCATCATTGAAGTTATATTTCACAATATACCCTACCATTAAAGAAAGAAGGCAGTAAATAATAAGTTAAGATTGTGATTATAACTAGAGTCTTAGCTTAACTGGGTTCAATGCCGATTTGGCCTCTCCAGATCAATCGCGCTTATGGGTGATTGCTAATGACACTGATCGATAGAACTAGCTGAAAGACTGGCGAAACGAAGGACCCGCATGGTGTGGTGGTGAACGCGTTAGCACCCGGAAAGGGTAATAGCGTACTTCTTCCCCACCGCAGACACTTGTGGTTCGTTTTGCAAATATTTCAGTATCATTGAAGCGCTTAGTGGAGTGTTTCATTTAACTTTAAAGTCACTAACGAGATGTTCTTTTATACGGGTGCAAAATGGTTTACCCTCTTCACCAATGCATTCGTCTCCGAACATATTACGAGATATCGGATAAACCGTACCCGGACACATGCAATCACTTTCTCTACTGTTAGGGCATATTATGCAATTTTACGTTTTGCACAGACGGTCATACAGGCTGTTACGATTTCACTGCCGTCTTAGAGTGTCTGGTAGTATTTCAGTTACTGCTATCGATTTCTCTTGATAGGCCCTTTTTAAACAACGTTTTACAGCTGTGCTTTTTTTACTCAAAATGAAGGGGAGAATAAACGCTTCTTCGTTTTCGCTAGGCGTATCGCCTAGGCGGGAGCGTGGATTTTTCTCTGCACCTGTCTCGAGGAGCTAAGAGTTTCGTATTCACTGGAAATGGCTATTCACCGTCAATTCCAAGGCGTTTTCCTTCTGCTCTTTTCCTGTCCACACGTTGGCAGTTGTTCGAAATATCTTGGTTAGAAGCGCTCTCTAGTGGAGCAGGTAGCACAGCGGTTAATGATGCCGCTGATCAGGAAACGAATGCGTTAGTTAGATCCCTTACAAACCTCACCTCCTCTTCCAAACCACGTGAGTGCGCGTCAGCTCTGCTGTCTCCAACAGTGGAGGGAGAATCGACATAACCAACATTCTACGACATTCATAAAGGAGAAGAACCCCCAATCAGCAACCGAAATAATTTGTCGAATGCAAATTTTTCGAAGAGAATTGTGGACGGAGGATGCGACGGAAGCCGAATCGAATGCTAGAACGTGGTTATAAGGGGCAGCAACGTCGAAAGGCTCCATCAAATACGCGTTGATAGGACTCCCGTTATTTCGACGGTCCAGGAACACTTGGATATTCGTGAGATGAGCTGGGTTGTGCCTTAACACTAGGAGAGTGCTGTATTACCTGTAGTTCCGTTGATGGTCGAGTGACTCGAGCGGGTGCAAGTAAACCTCCATTTATCCCTGCCGTATGCAAGAGCAGCTCAGTGGATCTTGCTCGCTTTAAGGATTCGTTGAGTATCATGTCTTTCTTTCAGACTTTTCGTGAAAAGCTCTGGCCATCGAGTCGGTGCTCTTCCTGCATTACGTTTAGCCCCGAGGAATCCAGTCACTAACTGCTCTTGTCCATTGGTTGTCATTCATGCGCGTTACGTGTCCGGCCTACCTTATCCTCGACTGTTTGGCGTACAGAACGGCATCTTTGATTTTTGATCGTTGACGTAGGTCGGCGCTTCCGGTCGCTTCCCTTACTTATATGAAACAGAATACTCCTATCATCGTCCTTTCGACTGCGCGTTCAATAACACTGAGTGAGCTTTCATCCTGTTTACGCAGCGACCGGGTTCCTGATGCATACGTTTGAACAGGAAGCACAGTTGAGTCGAAAAGCTGGGCACGGAGCCAGGTGTTCTTTGTCCTCTTCACCACATCCTCGATGCTCTTGAAAGCTCCCGAAGCCACTCGTTTCCTTCTACTTAGCCCTGGAGCTAATCCGTTCAACACGTTGATTTCTTGACCTAGATAGACATAACTGGAGCTTTCAGAGGTATTCGTTCCCTTGAGCGTTAATGGGGCATGCGAAACCAATTCGTTCTTCTGGACCATCGTTTTTGTGAGATTTAGCCGAAGACCAATCTTTCCACAGGCTTTATCAAAGTCGTGAAGCATACGTTCCGCTTGGCTAATGTTTGGTGTGATAAGAACGATGTCATCAGCAAAGCGAAGATAATGTAACTGCCTACCATCGATTTTCACTCCCATATTATCCCATTCCAATGTTCGCATGACGTTCTCGAGAGTGGCGGTAAATAATGTTGGCGAGATGGAATCGCTTCCCAAACCCTCCTTTGACGTCGATGTTAATATAGTTGTGGAAAGGTGATATCTTGGCTGCGAAATTTTTGCACAGCTTACGAAGAATCCTTACGAACTTAAAAGGGACTCCTTAACTATCAAAGGCTTGCATGACTGCTTCTATTTCAATTGAGTCAAAGGTCTTCTTCAAACCGATTAAAGGGAGACAGTGCGGTCTTTTGCACTCTCGCGATACTTCAATAAGCCTCGTTATCGTGTGGATGTGTTCCATAGTAGTAAATCCTTCTCGAAACCCTGTTTGCTCACATGGCAGTCCTTCATCCAGTGTTTTGTCAATCCTGTTTAGGACGACTCGATCGAAGAATTTGGAGACGACAGACAACGAGCACAATGGGCGATAGTTTCCGACATCGTTTAGGTTACTCTTCTTGAACAATAAAACGGTTTTACTAGTTTTCCACTAAATAGGGACCTTGCATTCAAACAAGTAACGTGGAAAAAGCCGAGGAAGTGTGTTTACGAAGACTGGAGGAAGCTTTTTCAGGTGTTCTGGTCTTATCCTATCCGGACCTGGAGCTGTTCGATTCTTCACCGACGAAATGGCATGTCGAATTTCGGAAGGGAGAACCGGTGGTACAACATATCCATTTTTCTTTATTTCATATGACGAAAAATGGACGTGGCTACCGAAGAGATCTGAGTACTACTCGAGAATGGCTTTCCCCGCTGCTTTTCTGGACGCTGTATTCCGTCTGGGTGTCAGAGTGCAATCGTCTTGGTCTTGTAATTGGCGAAGCTTCGGTGGGCTTTACGAATGCTTTTCCCAGCCTCTGCAGCTTCGGCCATTACTGCTGCTCTTCTCCTTCTAAGATCATCTTTTAACGCCTCTCTGCATTGCTTTGCAAGTTCGGACGTTAGCTCGCGGTTCCCTGCAGTCCGTGCGATTCCACGCTAGCTTATCAGCTCAAGTGTTTCTGGAGACAGACGTCCCTTGGTGACTTTCGAACTCCCGGCTTTCATAGCGCTAACGTGAAGACGTTGATTGAGCCGATCGTATTCTTCGTCGATGTTATTGACAACGGTATCTTTCCAACAGCCGATCAATGAATTGAATAGATCTCAGCTTGTGGTGATTCTGAGACCTCGGTTTTTGAATTTGTCCGCCTTTTCTCCTTTCCACGAGAAATGGAATCTTTCACGAAGGAGGCGATGGCTTGAAACCGTGTAGAATTTTGGGACAACAGCCACGTCAGTTAGGCAAAACCTTCTATTTACTATGATATGGTCTACTTCGTTATAGTACTCTCCATTGGAAGACTCCCACGTCCAGCGTTGAGGGTGGGGCGGGGCTTCTGGAATTGCGAGTTACCATGGATTGTCTTGGCCGCCTTGATAAACTCAAACAATCGCTCACCCTGTTCGTGCGATTCTAATCCGTGGGTCCCAATGTGACGTTCTTTAAACGTTCTTCTTGGTTTAATCTTGGCGTTGAAATTTCGAATGATGACCTCGAAGAAGAAATGGTCTTCTCTGTAGGAATTTTCCAACTCCATATAGAACGCTTCGACTTCATTTTCGTCATAGTTTGATGCCTGCGCATAAACGACGAAGATTGTCAAGCCGGAATTGATCCACATCTTTTTCATCTATTCGGGTTGTTAGTTGTTCGAATAAATCAATGTTCATGGACAAAGTCGTGTTGACGAGAACGCCAACGCCGCGACTTCTCCGCTGTCGCATGTTCCGAGGAACACTTCTTCTTTGGTGTCACACACGGCGTTGAATGGGTGGCGTCATCTTGTCTCTGCAAGGCTGATGACAACGTACCTCATCCTTCTTGCTTGCATGAGCAAGTCTTCTATGGAGGACTCGGATGCAAGTGTACGTGCATTGTAGGTACAGATCGTCCCCATAGTTCTTTGAAATCGAGGCAGCTTCCATTGGCCCTGACATTTTAGCAACCTCTCCGTACTCGTCTTACCCAACGCTGCCGAATTGCGAACTCTTTCGGGGCAGGGAAATGAGGCCTGGTTTTTTTTTTTACTGTTTTTAGCTTTTTCATACCCACGTATAGCTTGTTGGGCTCTGAACGTAGGGGCTGGGTTAACTCACGGGTAGTTTGCCAGACTCTCCCAGAACGGACATAGATCATGTTTGTTGGAGACGACTCCTAACCGCCTCCAATACACTTCTCTGTCACTTGATCGCAGGGTTCTTCCGAATTGACTCGTAGAATACAATCTACCCAAACTAGAACGCACCCACACACGCGTGCATGAATGCTTTTCGTGAATACAGAAAGTATGTGCCAAATCGGCGCGGCAGAAACAGGGAATCCACCCTTTGGATCCACCTGCGTCTCAGGTAAGCAAAGGTCGCTTTTGGTCCGCGATTAACCCCTTATCCGCCGCCTGGGGACCCGTTACGTAGCCTTGCGACTAACCGGGTACCGGGATCCTCATTGAGGGAGATCCGTAAGTGAGCACTAGGGTTAAAAATCATACTCTGTTATCCATTGATCCATATACACTGCTAATAACGAGTCTAACCTTGAATAGTGGTGGATCATTAGGTTCGAGATCCTCAGTGCAAATCTCATAGGGATTGATGAGGGTGCAATAAGCTGTTTTGTTTTCAAAGCGATTAAAATTTTAGTTCTATGATTCTTCTTTTTTTGGTTATGGAGATGTGGTAGAGTGCAACAAAGCTGACGTTTCCAGGCTCTGAAGAAGGCGAAATCCTCCCAAACGTCAACTTTTTGTGAGTAAAGATTAAAATAGCATTCCCATGTTTGCTCATCAAGAAAATAGTGGATAGTTCTACGTTTTAAAAGAAATATGGTTTTTGCGGTTATTTATGTAGCTAGTTTCTTTTCCAGAAAATATATTTGATCCATTTTTTTCTTTTTATTTTATATGACCCACCTTCACGTCTACAATCCGGTTCTCAGCACTTTTCACATTCGATTCGTTTCCTCGCATCCATTGTTCACGAAGATTCTTCCAACTTTAAGTGTTGCTTCGGTTGCTGTTTAAGGATTTTCATTTCATCTTGGATGTCTTAGAATGCTGACCGAGCAATTCTTCCTGGAGTCCTGAGATAGGCTGGTTGGAGCGTTCCCAGTTGGATTGCAGAGAGTGATTTTTTCCCAGACAAGTCCGGTATCAATTTTCCGACCCCGGATGGATGAGAGGCTTGGTTGGCCTGGAGCGGAATCGAACTAGCACCATGCTCGTGATGACGGAGATCACAATCACTATGTTCTTAAAAATCAGGCAAATAAGTTCTTCTGTGGTCTTATACATTAATCTTCTATAGAATTGACTTTTAGAAACATTAAGTTTCCTTGCTTTTCTTACATCCGTTATACAACATTCTTCCTGTCTTTTATCTTTCTTTTACCACTTCTTTACTAACCATCGAATGAATATTTTTTATTGGATCACATTTTTTTTCAACGGCGAGGCCTTTGTAAGAGGTGTGGATCGAACCAATCAACCAGTTTGAGTTCGTTTCGAACTTTACACGACTTTATAATCTGGTAGCGTTCCAAAAACCAAATCAAAAAACGGGAGCGAAAACTGAAGAGACTGAAACGATTTTAACATGAGGATTGATAAAAAAGATTTATTCAGCCGAATAATGTTACGACGTCTTCGGGTCCTTCAGAGCCAATGATCCGAGTCAAGGGTCCACAGTCGTTCGCCTTCCAACTCCAAAACGAATGTGAAATCGCTGTGATGATTCACTAGTCGTCGCATGGAATGGGCGTCTACAAAAAAGAATTAAAATGGATATAATGCAAACTTCGAACAACAACTGCCAACATCAATGTGTTTGTATGATGGACCGTACTGACTAGTATCAAATACTAAAATTTCTACCATCTGTACCTCTAGAAAAATAGAAAAAATCCTCTTCTACATTCCCTTTATGTTTTCAGCTCCTCAAGTTCTCTCGTTATCGAAAAATCATCGTCAGTTATCAAAAAATCACCAGGTCCACAACGAATATGAAATTAGGCGCTGTAACCAATGTGTCAAATCCTTTTTGCAATCGATTTTCTGATATTTTTGGGAAATTATTTGAGTACCAATGGATAAGAACTACGGACTAAATGTAGGATGCAGTACGGGTTTGGTTAATGAACGAATGGTACCGAAAATATAAAGAGGGAACTGAGGAAGTGTTGAATGGGAAAAAACATTGACAGGTAGAAAAAGCCTGGAAAAAAATATTACAATGTTTTTGTTCGTAGATTTTAAAACAATATTTCAGGTACTCCGAAGGTAATTTGTGAAGAAAACGACCTTGCCCTTGACATCGTCACATCGAAACCATTTCAAGGCAATGTATTCGTGAAGGTATTTACGTTAAACGCTGAGTGCTTAGATATAGCCGTTAACAAATCAAATGTTTGATTTAAATCTCCAAACTATGATTATCCAAAAATCAAAAAAAAAACTGACGAAATAACAATTTCTGAGAAGAGGCTGACAGAAAGTCGAAGAGGAGGAATCGCATGACGTGGTGGTGAACACCTTAGCCCCCGAAAGAGGGTTCGGGTAGCGGGTTCGATCCTAACCGCAAACACCTGTGGTCCGGAGTTTTGCAAATATCTCGGCATTACTGTGGTTATAAAACAATTTCGTTCATGAAAACTTAGTGAAACTAGCGAGACTCAGATTGGAGCACTTCTTTTTTGAAACTACGTTCTTTATAGGACCTTTCGACTTCAACTAGCCACCTTTAACTTACGCGTTGTTTTTTATCTTTAAACTAAGCACTATATTTACCGCGAAAACGGTTAGTTAAATTTCAAAACAGATTATTTGTCTTTTCTCTACAACAAACCTTTAGCTCCCGACTATACTCGGTCGCAGATGATTTGTAGTACAGTACACACAACCACGGATCCACGGACGTCCTTTAGTTTTCACTGCAATTCGTACCGATTCTTGTACTTGGTTATAAAATTTCGGTTCGCTTTCTCCTATCCACCATCCACTACGGCTTTTTTTTCCGTGTGGGTTCAGGTGTCACGAACGTAGTTCAGTGCTGGCCGAGAATGATGTGGTGATTTGGCACGCACCTTCTGCATTTACAAGAGCGTTTTCATCCATGCGTGCTTGGTTCTGTTCTCATTTATGCGGATTCTATTCTACGAGTTAAATCTACCAAAAGTGTGTAGTCAACGACCACGAACCATATTACGGGAAGGTTAGTGGTTGCCTCCAAAAAATATGCTCCTCGTCTAATCCGAGAGACTGGCAAGCTACCCATGAGCTATCAAAAGCTAAACGTAATAAAATAATTGGGCCTTATTCCTCTGACCCCGAAAGTGCCCCTGATACAGCCTCGTTGGATGAGACGAGTATGGAGAGGGTGCTGTAATCTCAAGACCACTCTAGGCTGCCTAAATCGCAAGGGACTAAGATGGCGATATGTACCTACAATGAACGCACACTTGAATTCGAGTCCTCGATAGAAGACTTAATCATGCACACAAGAAGGACAAGGTAAGACGTCATCAGACTTGCCAAGGCAAAAAGACGCCACACAACATTGATTACACCGGAGAAGAACTGTTCCTCGGAACATGTGACAATACAGGAGTCGGCCGCGTCGGCGTTCTAGTCAACACGAGTTTGACGGCGAACACCAAACCATTCGAACAACTAACAACCCACATCGAACGTTTACGATTGAAGAGATGTGGATCAATACAGGCTTTCACAGCCTCGTGGTTAAGTACCGACATCAAGCCATGACGAACACGATGTCGAAACGCTATATATGAACTCGGAGAAATTCTACGGAGAACTTCATACATTCTTTAAGGTCATTAGCTAGAAATTTCTACGCTAAGATTGGATCTGGAAGAACGTTCGAAAAACATCACATTGCCATTCACGGATTAGAATGGAACGAGCAGGGCAGCAGCTGTCCGAGTTTATCATGACGACCATGACATTGACCTCATAATTCGCACTTCCGGAAGCCCCAATCTAAACGCTGGACCTAGGATTTTCCAGTAGAGAGTACAATAAAGAAATAGAGCATACCACAGTAAATAGAAGGTTCTGTCTAACCGATCCCGTTGTTGTCCTAAAATTCTACACAGAACCAGACTATCGCCTATTTCGCTGAAGATTCAGTTTTGTCGCAATAAGGACAGAAAGCCGCTAAGTTCAAAGAACGATATGCAAAAATTACCAAAAACTGGGAATTATTTAGTTCATTAGCCTGCTCTTAGAAAAATGCCGTTATTTATAACATCGACGAGGAATACGATCGGCTCATTCAACAACTTCACATTAGTGATACGGAAGCTGAGATTTCAAAAGTCACCGAGAAACATCTGTCTCTAGAAACTCTTTAGCGTGGAATCGCAAGAGCTGCAAAGAAGCACCAACTAACGTCCGAACTTGCAAAACAGTGTAGACAGGCAATAAAAGAAGATCTTAAAGAGAAGAGAGCGGCATTAATGGTCAAAACTGCAGAGACTGGGAAAAGCATTCGCAAAGCCCACCGAAGCTTCGCCAATTACAAGACCAAGATGATTGCACTCTGACGTCCAGACCGAACACAGCGTCCAGAAAGGCAGCGGAGAGGAGAAAATCATTCACGAATACTATTCAAATCTCTTCGATAGCCACGTCTACCTTCGGTCATATGAAGTAAAGGTGGATGGATATATTGCACCACCGGTTCTCCCTTCCGAAATCCGACATGCCATTTCGTCGGTGAAAAATCGAACAGGACCAGGTCCGGACAGGATAAGATCAAAACACCTAAAGAACATTCCGCCAGTCCTCGTGAGCACACTGGCTCGGCTTTTCACACGTTACCTGTCTTAATGCAAGGTCCCTATTCAGTGGAAGACCAGCAAGACCGTGCTATTGTTCAAGAAGGGTGAACTGCACGATATCGGCAACTGTCGCCCAATCTGCTTACTGTCTGTCGTCTACAAACTTTTCACTAGAGTCATCCTAAGCAAAATTGACAGAACCCTAGACGAAGGACAGCCATGTGAGCAAGTAGGGTTTCGAAAAGGATTTACTACGGTAAAACACATCAATACGATAACGAGGCTCATTGAAGTATCGCGAGAGTACAAAAGACCGCTCTGTGTCATTTTCATCGATTTAAAGCAGGCCTTTGACGCAAGTGAGATAGAAGCAGTCATGAAAGCCCTTGATAGCCAGAGAGTCCCTACTCAGCACATAAAGATTCTTCATGAGTTGGACAAAAATTTCACAACAGATATCACCATTCTACAACGATATTATCATTGATGTCAAAAGAGGAGTTAGGCAAGGCAATGTCATCTCGCCAAATTAAATTCCACCACCCTCCAAAACGTCATGCGAACATTGGAATGGGATAATATGGGAGTGAAAATCGATGGTCGCCAGTTACACCATCTTCGCTTTGCTGATGACATCGTCCTTATAACACTAAACCTTAGCCAAACGGAACGAATGCTTGCCGACTTTGATAATCCTGTGGAAAGGCTGATCTTCGACTAAATCTCACAAAAACGATGTTCATGAAGAATGGATTATTTTTGCATACCCCACTCACGCTCAACGGTATGAACATCTCGAAATTCTCCAGCTACGAACAGTTCGGGAAATCAAAATGATCACGACTCAGCTACAGTGTTGAGCAGGAGGAAGCGATCGGCTTGGAGAGCATTCAAGAGTATCAAGATATAGTGAGAAAAACGAAGAAAACTCCATTCCATGCCCACCTTTTCGATTAAATGGTTCCTCCTTCCTTAACGTATTTGTGAGGAACCTGTCGCTGTGTAAGTAGGATGAAAGATCACTTAGCATTATAGAATGTGTTGTCGAAATGACGATGCTAGGAGTATAACGTATCATGCAAGTAAGGCAAGGGATCCTAGGCTCTGATCTACACCAACGATCAAGGATCAAAGATGCCGTTCTATACGCCAAACAGTCGAAGATAAGGCGGCTGGCGCTCGCAGTGCGTCTGAATGATAACTAATGAGTAAAGGCAGTTAATGACCGGATTTTTCAAGACGTCAAAAGTACTGCAGATAAGCAACCGACTCGATGGTCAAAGTTGTTCACGAAGGCCCTCGAAGAAAGTTATGACGCTCAACGAATCTCTACACCGTGGAGAACCCACTAGGCCGCTCTTTCACGCTGCAGGGAGAAATGGAAGGTTTATTGGCGCCACCTGGAGACACTCTAGGACCAACAGGAAGATAGGCGACAGATGAATTGTGATCTACTACAGTGGTCGCTTATGACTAAGTCAGACGGCCAAAGTCATGTGTTTCTGAGACCAAGAACTGAGATTGGCCGCGCTCTTTTCTTGATGCAAACTCCTCAATGACGTCGATGACATATGACACCACCATCTATCTGGGCATCATCGTCAGGTCATCACCAACGTTGTCGTCGTCATCGCCACCGTAGTTGTCTCGAAATAGATGAAACTTCTTGCAACCTTCATTTATTCACCTCCATTCGTAAATTCCGATATGTTGCACGCAGTAGATATCGGGATTATTGACGAATGAAGGAACCCGCATCAATTTTCCGCTGTAATCATTTTTTCTGCACTGGTACCTTATAGAACTCTTTTTTATAAGCAACATGAAAGTGTTAGGTGCAACATAGAGAGTTTCAGCATACAAAATTTTCATATGACTTGAAAGACACGTTGTTTAGATCTCAGCACTTCCTCGAACATTTGAAATCATTATCCACGAAGGTCTTAGAAGTTTTGTGTGTGGGCTCGGTTGCTAGTTGTGAATTGTCTTTTCTTATTAATTTAGTAGGATGCTCGTCAGATCGATTATCGCTGGAATCCTAAGAATGCTAGCGAATTTCTACGTTGGTATAACGGATCTAGTCGAACCCAGGCGAATCTGACACCATTTTCCTTAGCACGAGCCATGAGAAGCATAGTTGGCACGAATCAGAGTCGAACCAGCGCCTTGCTAACGCCATCACTACCACTGCGCTACCTGTACCCGCATATAAAATTGCTTCAGAAAAATTGGCTTAAAGGATAAAAAATAAATCGTTTGGTATCGTTTAATTTCTGAGGGGATGCATCATGCATTAGACTTTCCAATGAATCGTAGAGGTGATTGAGTACAACGAGTGGCTTGCACAATATTCTGCTATTGCGGTGGGTCGGAGTTTTCAATTTTTTTTCCTTACGGACTGAAAGATAGCAAAAATAACTAAAGATGAGGAGCTTGGAATAATTTTCATTTGAGAAAGATTTAAGAAAATCGCTGAACAATCGAACACGAAAGCATGCAAGAACATCGAAGACAGGCTGAAGGAAGTAGAAAGAAATTTCTCCCTCTTGGAAAGTAAATAATATCAGAGAGCAGTCAGTGTTGTAAATCAGACTATCGAAAAGATACTAAGAGCATCCCAATCATGCAAATGAGAAAGGAAATTCGAAGTTTCAACGATGTCAACGAAGAAAAGTGCACAACACAAGGACCGTTGCCGAACGGCTTCCACAGAACGTTATACGCGCAGTGAAAGACCAACAAACTCTGTAGTTAGACCTCTAAAAGGAGACCCTTTGACGGCTTTTCCCAAGTCTCTGGGTAGTCCAGTGCGTTCTTCTCACTATAGGAACCCTACCACCATATTTTTCTTCGAAACTTTTCGTAAGGAACTCTGAGCATCAGGTCGCTGATCTCTTGTTGAGCGTTTGATATCCTGAGGGATTCATTCGATAACGAGTCTTCTTCATCGGTTGTCGTTCATAAGCATTACGTGTTTAGCTCACTTTATCTTCGACAATTTGGCGTGTGGAACACCATCGATGGTTTTTTACCGTTAAGGCAGGAAAAATCGTGAACTCGAACAGGTGAACTTGGAATCGGATGTTCCTTGTCCTCTTCACTACATCCTCGATGCTCTTAGAATGTCCCCAAGTCACTCGATTCCTCTTATTCAACTCTTGTGCTAGGTAGTTCGTTATGTTGGCTTCAATAATATTGTTACCATCAGGAATAAAATTACCATTATTTCTATCAATGCAGTATTTTGGAGTGTTATAATGCTTCAATACCACTAAATCGCTGCTACTCGTGCTATTTGGAGAAGGTCACATCTAAGGTTTCTTGTCTTCTCACGCCCTAGTTTCTACAGCAAATGTGCTGCACTGACAAGCTTACAAGTCACAATAGAATCCGTTATTTCCACAAAATCTTTATCTTTCGTATCGTATAATCTTTACAATACGATGAAAAAAATCGTTTTTTCACCTGCTATTTTTGATATTTTCCTAAATTGTTGATATAGAAAAACTCCTAGCCATTCATTCATTAGGGACGAGCAAAAGACAAGTCCTGCCGTCAGTCCTATGCCAATAACGGTACTAACACGTACTCTCTTCCGTTGGGTAAATGTGGGATGCAACGACTACGATCGGTACGTAACCATTTTCTTTGCTTTTCTTCTGTGTATATCCTCTTCGTACTCAACGTTCTTCATTCTTGTCGACATTTTAGTCATTTTATTTTCGCAGGCTAATCCTAGAGGGGTGAACTTTGCCGTGACAGTGCTCGTATCGTTTCATCCGGCTGGATTCATCACCAAAAACGATCGAGCATTTCTTGTGAAATGCTTTTATATGGAACCGGACTCAATTGTAACACAGTCGATTGACGTGAGGTAATATTGAACTAAAGATTTCACTACTAATTGTAGCCAAAGCACAAACGATTTAGTAAAGAATCGATTCACACCATGGCGTGTTCACAATACCCGTTTCCCGCGCGATACTGTATGTAACGAGAAACTCATTTTCATGCATTGGCGGAGTATTTTATTCATCCCTCTCTTGATCTAACTATCAAAAGTTCTGGCAAGTATGAAGCTTGTAATTTTGAACACGACCGTGATTTCACCTTGGTACTACAATAATCAACATTTGTTCATATTGTTGAGCTCACACGAGGTTGATTGGACAAGAATTGTCGGCTCTGATGAAGACGAAGACGTCGAAACTTTAACCGAGTAAACATCTCTATCAACCTCGTATAAGCTTGACAATATAAGCAAATATGAAGCTTGTACTTTCGAAATTTTCTTTTTTCTTCTTTCTTTTTTTCCTTGCTAAGCGAATTAAAGAAAAACGTCTTGTGTGCGCTAAACCGCCAAGTAATCCTTTTCTCTCATGCGTCTCCGAAATGAAGTGAAATTGAAATTGTCTGCTTCCATGAACGAATGAACTACTCGTTTACTGCATTAATGCCTGAAATCTAATATTGTATGACTGCACTGATCACCTGCAAAACTTGATCATCTTTCATTTACCTTTTTCATTATGATTATTATTTTTTACTACTGAAATCTTTTTGCTATTTTAATCAATACAGCACGCTGTCTCAAAATTTGAAGGCTTGTAGTACAAGCCAATGAAGCGCTAGTGGTACTCAGATGTTCATTAGTTCAATCCTTTCTCTCTACCAGTGAAATCTTCCATTGCACAGGCGAAATGTCCCAGTGAATTTCAAGAAACGAAAGGCTGCTATCGCAGATCATTGTTCAAGTTTTATCACTTATTATTTATAATAGCGTAGTGCTTAGACTGTTAGTCATATACACACAGGCGTTAGTTCGACATTGCGCCTTAGACTAACCAAGCCCTCCACCTCTCTGGAATTTGAAACAAATTTACTGGTGATGATGAAACGTGATTTGGTATATCGATAGGTCCACATAGGTTATTGCATAGGTCGATCATGCATTTAATCACGCTTCGCTTATTACAATCATTTGTAGGTCAGAGCTGAATGCTCTGTCCTCTGCCCTTTATTTATTTCCAATAATAATCGCAACAGAATACGCTGCTTTAGCAGTCTTCCTACCACCGAACTAACGGATTCCATGTCTATGCCGAAATGCGATTATTCAGTTCGTCGTGACTCACCCAACGGTCCCACTCTGACGTTTGCCAACGTAGGAGACACGGTCAGTTCTTAGCTATAAATGTTAGCAGGATTTTTTTTAATTTTATTTTATTTTATACAGCTCATCTTTCACATCTACTGTACGGATCCTAGCACTTTTAGCATTCGATTCTTTTCGTCGCATCCATTATCCGCTGTGGTCTTCCAACTTTTACGTGTGGCTTCGGCTGCTGTTTCATTTCAGTTTTTCATTTCATCTTGAGTCTCATAGAATGTTGGTTGAGTCGATTCTTCCTGGAGTCCTGGGATAGCCGGGTAAGAGCGTTCTCACTTTATTGCCGAGAACGATCTTTCCCGTCCAGAGGGATGATAGGCTTGGTAAGCCCGAGCGGGATCGAACCAGCACAGGGCTCGTGATTATCGGCATCACTAACACCGTGCTATCAGTAACATAGTTGTGTTTAGTACAAAGATGTATAAGGGAGTTATGTCACTGTATAATAGGAAATTATGCTATAGAATCGCGAAAGAACACTCTGGACTTTAATATTTATTTATATTATATTATTTATTATTTTATTTTATTCAATATTTTATATTATTTATATATATTATATATATTATATTATATTACAGTATATATATTTATTTTTATTCAATATTTTATTTTAATATTTTATATTTTTCAATTTATTTTTTTATTTACTATTATTTTATTTTATTTTTATTTATTTATTTATTTATTTGTTTATATTATTTTATATTATTTATATTTAAGAATACATATTGATTAGTGATACCGAGGTTCAAGGAAAGTCGGTTTCGAAACACTCTGGACTTTGTTTTGGCGTACGTTTACTCTTAGCTGTTTTGACGAATGAAAATATCGAAACTTCTCCTCAGATGAACTAACCTTTCGGAAGGTGAACCACCACTTTATACATTATATACTGCATCCATAGACACCTTCTTACCCAGGTGAAATGAACCACCTTTGAAAACTATCAGATGAGTGACGTTATCCTCATTATATGTTTCCCCATTGGTGAGCTAACACGAAGTTGATGAAACATACTATACGGCCAACGTTTCAGCACCTTCGCCTTCTCCAGAGCCGGATTAATAGAGATAGATTATCGACAGTTGTTCCTTCTTCTGATGTGGGTCTTGGTGACAGCATAGAATCGAATCCAGTTGAGCATAGTCTGATTGAAATAATCTCACTCGACAATGCCTTTTTATACAGGAAGGTTGTTGATACCGACTGTCTGTTGGTGATCGTTTGCTTTTCTCTGAAAAATCCATCCAGAAGCAGTCGGAGTCATTGGCAGCTAGCGCACAGCGCAATAGTATTTTAACATTCTCGTGATTAGTGATACCTATATTTGTCATAATGGTTTTACGGCAGTCCCCAGTAATACATGCATTGGTTTCATTTTCTTTCTAATGGTTAATTCTAGCATACAGAACTGTTTTCCCATACTTTCTTTTATCACTTGTTAGCTTGTAGAACACAGATACTGTATTGGACGTTGGTCGTGAAAAGCACTTACACTTCCACTTTCTGCACTTAAAATTGTACAAAAACCGTTCCACCAACTGGTTCAATAAGCAGAAATTTTCGTACTAATCGACTTAGTATCACTTCAATTCTCGTTGCTATATGAGCGATAGTTATCATTATCATGTAAAATGTGAGAACTATTAAAAATGCTGAAATAGAGACTCTTAAGTCGCAAAACACTTCTAAATGCTACCATTTATGTGTTTGTGTGACGAAACCCTCTAGCATTCGAAAAGTTATGGTTTATTTTCAAAAAACCAGCAATTCCATAAAGGTTGACAGTTTGACTCCGTCCACTCCGCAAAGAACTTGAGATCATGAGTCGTTGCAAGAGTATTAAAAACCGACTTTCCCTTAACACGGATGACTGAATTTCTACAAACCTGGGAATCAATAGTTAATAGATGTAATTCCTACGAATTGCCCTGGTGAGCTGATGCGAGGTTGGTATCAGTCGTTGTTGTTGTTGTGAATCGACGACTAACATTTTGGCAAACTAGCCTTGCTCAGAAACTGGACATATTTTATGTAAGGCTATCCATACTATTCGATGAAATGCGTATAGAATCAATAAAGATCTATTATATAAATGGGCGTTTTATTTTAAAACTACTCACCGTTTTGTAACGTGTAGAACCACACGTGTTTTGTTCTCGTGGGGTTACGAAAGGATGAGGTGCCGAATGGTTAACCGAATAAAGTCTTTTTTTAAGCAACTTCGTGTTGGCATGTGACACTGAAAGAAAATACTTATTAGTTACTCACACCGAAATTGAAGGAACGTCGTTTTTTAAAAATTATATCCATTTTTCATTGAATCGAAATTTGTTCTCTTAATTTTTTTCTTTCGAAAAAATCATATCCACTCTGTGTGTGTATTAAGCAGCGACGACACGTGAAAATAGCTAGAGATCCCACAGAATACACGAATGGTCACGAAGGACCTGAGAATGCTCTTTTAAAACAACCGATGATTTTGTGGAGAATCAGTTTAACCAGAATTCCACGATATTTGTGAAGATAAAATGCTCAAGCTGCATGTGCTAGTTGGCCAGTGGATTAGGGAGTTGGTCGGATTTGTCTTTTGTCCGCCAACTGTGCGTGGACTGCTCGACTTTGTACGAATTCACCACGCGGGACCTTTTTTCGTAACTGCCGTGAACCACCTCGATTTTTGGTCATAACAGTTTATAGCAATAACAACGGCACAATAATAATATGTGACAATATGTGGTTAGCTAGGTAGATACGAGCGAGATTGAAATGAGAACAAGTGATGCGTTTGAAGGAAGCTAGGCGGACACTGTATTTGGAGCACTGAGGAACTGAGGGACTAGAAGATAAGCACTGGAAGACTGGAAGACGAGCACTGGGGGTTGGAACCCAGGTACTAATGAATTGGAGGCAGGCACTAGTTTTTATGACTACTGGTGCTCCTTACATTCTGTCTGTAATGGGCGGTGTTTTACAGAAGGAGTCAGATTTTGTGCTGATTCAAGGCATGACACGGTACATGCGGAGAAGTACATCAAATGAGACGGTATGCCAGAGGATTCGTCAACATAGAACTTATTCAGATAGCGAAGGAATAGCTTGTACAAAGGTTTTTGGCTTGTCAAGAGGTCATGTGAAGAGATGGAATAGCTCATAGAAAGGCTTTTACCGAAAGTACATGTCGAAACGGTATGAACATTTATACATTATGAATGGATAGATTTAAGATAGTTATAAGTAAACAGTTAGTATAGGAGACATATGATATCATAGAGAATAGGAACTATTTAAGAAATAGTTACTATACTGCTGTTGAACCCACACATAAATATGAAGACAGCGGATGACAGCTACAAAGCAACGATCCGAGTGAAAGAAATGCTGCAATCCACAAATATGGGAAAATGGGTCATATAAGTAAATAAAAATAGGAAAATAAATAAGCAAATGATCTGTACCAACCATCGATCACTCTTAGGTGGAAGATTTCGAGTCAACTAATCAGTTTATATGGAAGTCAGTTTCAAGTAGCCTCCAACAATTAAGCAGCATATCTTTTATGGAAGAACTCGACATGGTACTCATGAGCGTATTCTGATCCGGGAAGGAGCTGACAACTTACCCTTAGGTGCTATCTCACCAAAAACAGCAAAATCAGCGGGTCTCATATGAAACGCGTTATGTTCTCTCTATGCTTTAAAAAAGCCGAGTTTATTAAGCAGCTCTAACTTGCGGCGGAAATTTAGACTCTAATCTTGGATATCGTCTTGAACTGTCAGTAATTATCAGGCTGATAACTTTCACAGATACAGTAAGACTGTCCTCTTAAATTGGGAAGATGATATTTAGATTTCAGAGGAATCAGTTTCTACTTATTTCTAGTCAACAAAGAGGAGCGTGCAGCGCAGTAACTAAAGCTACCCTGCAATACACGCTGAGGCGATCGTTAGTTCAGTCCTGTGCTTCATGCCAACCGAGCTTTCCATCACCTCGTGGTCGACACTTTGGTACCAGATCTATTTGGGAGGATAGCAGCACTGATTTGATTCATCGTTAAACCACCGCAAATAATGGTGTAGGCCAGACATGCAATCAATCACCTCCAAACGATCCTTAATGAAGTTGAATGCACTGTGCATCCATTAAAGAATGATCAACACCGGGCTCTATATCCATTATGGTTTTAAAATCACTAAAAACTACCTCCAGTTTGTGGCTAAACGTATTTCCTTCTTCACGTCACTTCACTCAACCCAGTGTTTTAGGTTTACCATGTATGGGAATGTAGTCCACCCGACATGGGAATGCTGGTAAAAAAGTGTTTTGTCACTGATGGCGATGGAGAGAATCATGCAGTAATCGACTACGACGGGTACTTTCCATTGATTTGAATTATAAAATTCTCTGTTATAACGCCATGTTTTAGGTGCTCAACAGACAGTTTCCTCCTCAACGAACTGATCTATGACCAGAATTTAATGAGAGCACACACAGTAAGCCAGGTTGGTCATTCTGAAGTTCTGTGCTGATTAAAAATATTAGCATCCATGTTTGAGTCATATGTAACCTATATGTGGAGAAAGAAAATCGGCTAGTGTTAGCCGTAGTGACTCATGTTGCATGCAGTTTGTAGCATAGCGAAAGTGTTGGTCAGCGCTAAGAGGTAAGGATTTTGGAATATACTCATATTTCACACTTGAGTGATCCTTTCTACCCATCACGGTGGAATTTACCAGCCCAATCGCAATTCTCACTTGATTGACAATTTCTCAATTGAAAAGGATTCTCTTTTCCTGAAGTTGAAAGTCATGCTAGAGCTTCCCAGATCCCACCTACCCTTTAGTGACAGCGTTGCCGTGTATGATGGTAGTGATTCTTGGCACTGGTTTATCCCTGGGTAAGCTTCTGAATGGAAACGTTGGATTCTTTTCCAGCTTGGAGTACACCCGCTGGAATGATGAACCCCTGTTGTACAATACAGATCATCAGGCAGTAAAACCTCACAACAATGATGAAACTCAGTTTGAAAGAACAGATTTGTAATTCATACTATTCTACACCAAGTGGAACGCACAATGTGCGTCTCCTCTGAAATTCCAGCTGATAAATATTTTGCAGGAAGCACGAGAAAGCAAGTACTATGATACCACTACTCATTACCTTAACCTATTATCTGCTGAAATTCTGTCAGTATCTAGGCAGTCCTGAGGACAGCAATGTATTAAGAGACTTACAGATAAGGCAGAACAGGTCAATAGTGGGGATTCAATTTTCGCGACTACATCACTTCTATTTGATCTATGTCTTCTGGCCAAATGGATGTAAATGAGGAATTTTCAGGTATTCAAATATGCCGATTCAAACCAGTTGTACTTTACTTGCCAAATACGATTATGTCAGCGACAAATGGGAATGTGCCAAAACGTGACGGTAAGCCCCATCGTTAAAAGTTCAACTGACGTTAATGTAGTTGTCGATCCCCACACCGAAATGATTCAGAATCGCTTCAATTGGCTGCATGAAGTCAATGGAAAGGCTTAGCTGATCATGTAAGAACAAAAAGTTCTAAAACGGATTATGGACATTTCAGAAGCGAACTAAGTTCGCTTCTAGATTGTCAATGCGACACTCATTTAAAGCTCAAATCATGCATAAACTAGAAAAAACTCGACGATCACTTACCAAATCAAAGTCATAAGGAAGTCGAAAAAATGAATACATTGACACTATTACAGAGCCTGATTAAGTAGACATGTGCTACATGCGATTACATACAGTTTTTTGTACTAGACCAAAATCGATAATATTCATGTCATTCCAGCCTCCACAATGTGATTTGAATCGACCCAAGAGACCACGTCGCGCCACGATGATGTCGAACGATCTGGAGATCGACGTCACGACGGGCGAGATGTTAGTGCTGGACAAAGACGAACGACGTCAGCTCGACGGCGTTCCACTCTGTTTGCCGAAGATCACCCTGCCAATGATTCCACTCATCCTAGTCACTGTTGCTGCCGGTTCATTTTCGATTAAACCAGAAAAAAACGAAGCTAAAAACGATTATATCGTTTGCATTAATTACAGCTAAAACATATGAGAAGTAACGCTCTCGGCGCTGGTCCTACTCCTTGGGAAAGCGCCATCCATTCGACTTCCCTCATAGTGCTGTAGATGTGACTGAATGGGTATCTGACCTATACCCCATACCTGGTGTGCGTGTGACGAAATGGTCGGAGGCGCCCTGCAACACACATATGGGATCGATCCCCGCGCTGGTGGCTCACCAAGCTTTCCATCCCTCTGGGGTCGGCGAATTGGTACGTGTCAGGGAGTATAGCAGCACTGACTCGATACAGTGCTAGGCCACCGCGAGTCATAAAACCAAATATACACTCAGTCACCTCCAACGATATTTAATGAAGTCGAATGCATGGCGCATCACTCAGGGATTAATCAACGCCGAGAGCATTTTCCTTTATTTTTTTATTACCGCATACCTGCAGTAGCTTCACGGCCATTCTGTTAATTCAGTGTTTTTATCCATGCAGACAAGTCTGGTCCCATTTCGTTGACCCCAGTAGGATAGAGAGTTTGGTTTGCTCGTGGGCATATGATCGAACCGACGGCCATGTGTATACTACAGGGCACCTCCATGCGCGCTTAACGAGCGCCACTTGTTTCTGCATTAGCTAAAAATAGCTTCAGCATATATCTGTAACAGCACCCTATTGTACTATAAAGGATTTCGGGCACTATTAGTAATTAAATACTCTTAGATGCTAGCATTGATATACAACCATCAAAAAATTACTACGTACAACTAAAAATCGCATTAGAATTCGTTTTTTGTTTAGTTTCCACATCCGTCACTCTGCTCGTTGTCAGACGACAAAAGGAGAAAGAATTTTGTACAGCTCAAACACCATCAACCTACTAAAACATCTACGATGGCTAACCTCACAGTTACGAATGTCCTGACTTGCATTTGTTTTATATTAAATACGGAATGTTATTGTCTTATAGGATGTTGATAAAGCTTTTTGAAATAAATTATGATCTGGATAACAGCACTAATCGTTGCATACACGAATTTGAACTTGTGGAATATCGAAAGTTGGGTAAATGACGTAAAAAACGAAAACAAAACTTTTGGCAAAGGTAGCAGGTTAGACTAATTCATCTCCAAATTGCGAGAGAAAAGATGAACACAGACATTTAAACGTCTTTACTCACCCTTTTAATGATGTAAAGCGAATCCCAAAACCAACTTTCCTTCAACCACGACACTGGTCAATAATTTGTTGTTTTCTTGATTAGGAAACATGGGATTGTTACTACAGCATTTATTAATACATAATAGTTGCCGTCTCGGCAGTTTCGCCTTTCTCAGTCCCTGGAAAGGTCAAATCGACGTGCACACTACTCATCCAAACATTTCCATAACCACAACTTAATAAATTGCATAATAAACAGCTTCGTTTAAACACCCACTACTTCAGACGGAGGACCTGCCTGGTGCAGTAATGAACACGTTAGCCCATAGAAAGAGTAATAGTGTGTTCGATCCCTATTGCAGGCACCTGCGGTCCGGAGTTTTGCAAATAACTCACCATTGTTGTAGTTATACTCACCGTTTTTTTCTTTGTAAGTTTTCCAGTTATTCGGTGGAAGCCAGCCTCAGAGAGTACCACATGGGCGAGGAATGTGCGTAGCTCACGTCGAAAAAGCAGCCTAAGTTGTGACTCGAGGTCATCCGTCGTCTCTTTTTCTACTCTTTTTCTCATTATGTGAGTGGTTTATCACTGTTTCGCTATCGATGTATATTCTCCTGGATTCCGAAGACAGGCTAAGTTTCGAAGATCAGAGCTTCGCATTCCGACTAGGTATTGGGTGTGCCGGTTATATTTCAAAAGAGATTATTCAAGCGATCTTCGAGTAATGCGCAACATTCCTGACGTGGTTGAGCTATCAGCTCACGTCTATGCAGCATAGTAGAGCACCGGACGGACCGATGAGTCGTGAAGGTGAGAATTTTCGGTCTTTCATTTGATCGATAGAGCTTCTTTGAGCAAAGAACCATCCATTTCGATTTGTTCACCTTCGCACATTTTTCATGAACTAGATCTTCTCCCGATTTATGAGTTGTTCGGTCTTTTTCCCCGCTTCACTGAACTCATTGATCACCGTCTCTGGTTCTCTGGCACTTCTTGAGAAGATGACAATGTCGTCGGCAAAACGAAGGTTTAATGGGAATGTCCCATCAATACGTATGCCTTTCTCATTGCAATCGAATGACTTCATTGTCTACTGCAGTGCGGCACTGAATAGCTTTGGCGATGTTGTGTCGCCTTGTCGAACCCCTTTTCCTATGGGTGAGAGATCGGTGGAAAAGTTGTGTTCGTAATGCAGTTCTGATAACAATTGCCGACGAGGGCTTGGCAGTCAAATAGAGTTCTTATGTAGGACGAGTCCACTCTTTGGTCGACGAGCGCTCATACGATTCCATTCGTTTCGACACTGTCAAACGCTTTTGAAAGTCGACAAAAGTTAGGACTAGAGGCAGGTGAAATTCACGACAAACTTCGATGACCCTAGTCACGGTTTCGATGTGGTCCATGCAGCAAAATCCTTATCGAAATCCTGCTTGCTCCATTGGTTGTGCCACATCAAATTTCCTTGGTATCCGCAACAGGATAGCCTTGCTAAAGAGCTTCTACAGTAAATTCAACAAGCAGATCGAGCGGCGGTTACGGAAATCCTTTAGGCCGCCTTTCTTGGGCAGAATGACCGTGCACGACATCTCCCACTGGTCTGGGATTTTTTCCTTTCGGAGGTAGGCTGACATAAGGTTTGAGAAAAGTACATGTAAATTATGGCTTCCAGCTCTAAGGAAATCGGCGGTGGTATTATCGGGTCTTAGAGCCATGCCTCTTTTAATGCTTTCCATAGTAGTTCGAACCTCCGACGGAACATTACAGGTGGTTTTTCTTTAACGAGAATTTTATGGTCCCCAGCGGCGATTGGGGAACGGAAAAGATTGGTGTAGAACGTTTCGGTTATTAATCCAATACCATGGCGGGAAGCTTTGACGATCCCATCTTCTTAACCTTTTTATTTACTGCCTATTCTTTTAAAGGCAGAGTATTTTTGCGAAATAAAACTACTACGACGCTGAAATATTTGCAAAACTCCGGACCGCACGTGTCTGCGGTTCGGAGTTTTGTAAAGATACCATCTTCGTTTATCAGGCTTGACAACGGAACATTATAATCACATAAGTCTCGAAGGCAGTTTTTCAGACTACTTCTTTTCTCTGCTGCTTCCAGTAGTTTCTTCTGCTTGTACCGTGTAGATCCTCCCGCAAAGCTCTTCTGCAGCTGGCATTTATTACTATGCCATGTTAAACATGTTGCAGTAGGATCAAGCTTCAGTTTCCTACTCTTTTCGAGCAACTCCTTCGTAGTAATGAGATGTGATCCGATCTTCTTGAATGAGGAACTGAGGTGAATTCGGTACAACTTTTCAGTCCTTTGACAAATAGCTCATAGTCCTGGCCGATTCAGAACGCTCTCGTCATATACAGCTAGACCTTTCGCTCATGGTCAATGACGCAAATTATTTTCCTGCTTACGGCTGAATCGAATTTTTGCGCGAAAAGCTGTGATCGGAACCACTATAGAATGACAGGACTATCGATGTGTTAAGTGGGCACCATCTGCTATCTGTCAGAATATGGTCGATCTTCGCATGAGTCATGCCGTTAGGAGACTCCCATGTCCAACATCGGCTTTCTTTCTCCTGAAAAAACGAGTTTCCATAGAAGAAATGTGCTGCAGACAGGAGTCTGGCAAAACGGTTTCCATTCCTACTTCTTTCTCCTAATCCAAAATTTCCAATCCTATATTCGCTTTCGCTGGGCTCTGCTATTCTGGCATTTGAAGGCTCCGGCACAAATTTATAGTACGCTTTATCATTGCCGGCCGATAACTTCCTCCAGCTGATAGTAGAACATAGATAATTCTTATTCATCACGTGCGTCGGTAGGTGAGTAGCAACTGATGACAGTGATCTTCTTATGATGAGCTGGTTGAAGGTGGTGGATGGACATGCGAGGAGAAAAGATCTTACACAAGTCGACGAGATGGACGATGAACGAGCGGACGACAAAGCCTACGCCACCGACATTTCTCTATGGGATCTTTGCGTTTCTCGCAGGACGATTACACGGAATTTGATGCGATCTGCGGCTTCAAGGAGGTCGTGAAGATAGGCGTCTGAGGGGAGTGTTCTGACATTAAACCTACAAAGTACGAAACAATCTCCATGACATGTCGTGCATGTGTTGTTTAGATTCGGTTCCAGTGACGTCCTGCCTAACCGAAGAGTTTGTGGTCTACAACGGGGTATGCGGGCTATTCAGGCTGGCCTATTGCTGGTTAGGCAATTTGATCCTCCGTGGAGTCCTAACCTAACCCCGCAAGGGTGTATCCAGATCTTCACCACAATCAGGATCTGAGGGAAGTATCTTTTCAGCAATGATTCCTTCGCTCGGTCTTCCTACTAGTTGGTCGGAGACGATGTTAAAACCGAAGTCAGGAACGAAAGTAAGAATAAAAAAATTACCGCTCAAGGGCGATGTAGAAGCCGAAATCCATGACTGTCAGTCAGTCGTTCGCCAGAATGACTCCTATCGAATTCTCTAAAAACCCTTTTTTTAAGCAACGTTTTATAACTGGGCTTATTACGTTGGAGATGAAAGGCAAGATAAGCAGGATCACATCCTCTCTAGACATTTCATTTGCGGGTATGGATTTTCCCGTGACCCAATCTTGAGGAGCTACCTTTTTGTAGGCGTTAGAAGTGGCTACTTTACGCGCCAAATTCAACGATCCTTCCTTCTGCTCTCTTCCTGTGCACACGCTTGTAGCTGTTCGAAACGTGTCTCTCACAAGCGTCCTTTTATTATGCGTGAGCGGTGGGAGGAAGCGTGATGAACCAGTATATTTTTTAATAACTCGAAAGACCAACTTTCTATAAACCTCGGCATACATAGCTGATATACTTATTTATATAATCTTATAAACTGATCTTCTTAAGCTGACGCGAGATTGGTACAGGTCTTCGTTATCGTTGTCGTTGTTTTTGATGTTGTTGGTCGATGGCTGACGTTTCGGCGACTTCGCTTTTCTCAGAGCCTAGACGTATTTTATTTTATATTAGAATATTTTTATTACTCGGTGGAAAAAAAGTTAAAGTATTAATGAAGATCAAACTTTCAAATAGACGCCATACTGAACAGAAAGGCCACTCATCGTGATGTTACGTGCGGGACTGGCTCACACGTAGTTCATGTGGAGTCGCGAGCAAGACACGCCCCGTGGTCAAAATATCATATTGAAATAGGGCGCCAGGTCACGCGTGATAGTGAGACATTCGTCTTTCCGGTTCATCTTTCGATTTTTGGAATTTATCCAAAGCGCCTCAAGAGTTTCGCGCGTTGATGTTTTTGATTCCTGCGCTAGGATCCGCACATTCACTTCAAAATCATCGCCGTTGTGCTTTTGTGTTCTATGCGTACCTAGAGGAGTGTTTAGACGGACTTTAGCTTTCCATCTAGATGTTCTTTTATGCGGACACAAAGTAGTCTACCCGTTTCCCCAATATATTCCTCGCCGCATGCGTTACATGAGATCAAGTATATTATACCTTTGATCTTCATTAATACTTTAACCTTTCTTTTCCACCGAATAATAAAAATATTCTAATATAAAATACGTCTAGGCTCTGAGGAAGGCGAAGTCGCCGAAACGTCAGCCATCGACTAACAACATCAAAAACAACGACAACAACAACGAAGTCCTGTACCAACCTCGCGTCAGCTTAAGAAGATCAGTTTATAAGATCATATAAATAAGTATTTAACTGCCACGACCGACTTTCTATTAACCTCGGCATTGACCAAGTAATTTTCTTCGTATTTTTGTTGAGCAAACGCGAGGTAAGTCATAGTGTCATAGGTCATAGTGGAAATATAGACATGGACATACTTAGTGGAAACCTCATAGGAAGCGGCTCTGAGGAAGGCGAAATCCGCCGAAACGTCAGCTTAATAGTGAACAAAGAATAATAACACCTCGCGTTTGCTCAACAAAAATACGAAGAAAATTAAGTATATTTAGTTACTTCGCTTTCGGTACCACTTGGTGATGCGGCCGCTTTCGGATGGGTTAATTTTAATTAGAACTTGTCCGCTGAGGTTATGAAAGTGCTTGGCTTAGACTACATGTCAATTTCACCTTTCCAGGCTCTGAAGAAAGCGAAAACCGCCGAAATCGACTATTCTGTATTAACAATTGCTGCAACAACAACCTCGTGTTCGCCCACAAAGGGAAACAGTGACATTACTTCTCTCTCCCTCTCTCTTTCCGTCCATCTCTTTCCTTCTCTCACTCCTTTTCTAACGTACCTCTCTTCCTCCTCTCTTGGTTTCTGATCACCACTTAATTTTTGTCATCAACTTCCTATTTCACACGGTATTTGTTCCACGTGGCGTCCGCAATTTTGCGTTTCGAACAAAGCCTGTACACCAGTACTAACGAATTTTTCTTCAAGCCAAGATTACACGGGTGGTTTTATAACGTGTAGTAGATTGGTGTTTTAAGAATTAAGATTAAGGCTAAACAACGGTTACACCTAAATTGGAGCAGTTCAATGGTCATAATTCATCAAAGAGAGAAATTTTCCCTCCCTATGAAGTGAGCTGTAGCGTGTGTAGCGCAGTGGTGAAGGGCGCCCTGCAATACACATGGGATCGATCCCCGCGCCCATGGCTCACCAAGCCTTCTCTCCGGAGTCGGCAAAATGGTACCAGACTTGTCTGGGAGGATAGCAGCACTGGCTCGTTACATCGGGTGTCCACGAGTTACAGTCTAGGCCAGATATGCATTTAATCACTTCTAATGGTGCTTAATGGAGTTGAACATATAGAGCATCCCTCATGGACTGATAGACGCGGGAAGCTTTTTGCTTTACCCTTTTTATGAATAGTCATCGATTTCCAGGACCGACTTTCTATTAACCTCGACATTGATTGATAATTCGATGTTTTTCTTCAACAAGCAGTCACGAGGTTGCTATAGAATTTATTAGGATACAATAGCTGACGTTTCGGCGGTTTCGCCTTCTTCAGAGCCTGTTTATTTGTTGTATCTAAGTTAGTTGATGGATAGTAGCCGCACAGAGTAATACATGAGCGATAACGTCATCGATTTGTTGTATTGTTGATATTGTGTTATCACCACAGTGAAACTGTAGTGAACAGACGGAGTTCTTTCGTGTTTGAATTTCCTCTGAAGCATGCTAAAGTTACTACAATACTTTCTTATTATGTGATATTGTTTTTTCTAGTACTTCTTCTCCATAACACATGCTACAGAATCTTGCACTGTTGCTGTAGTAGTGAAAAAGTCGAGCTATGGCCGAACACATACGTGGTCCTTGGAGGTGATTGGGTGCACATTTGGCCTTTACAATGACTCACGATGGCCTACCGATGTATCGAGCCAGTGCCATTATCCTCCCAGACGAGTGTGGCACAAATCTGCCGACCCGGGAACGATGGAAGGCTTGGTGAGCCATGAGCGCGGGGATCGATCGATCCCATAGTATTGCCCGGCGCCTCCGACCACTGCGCCACGTGCGACCCTATGCAAGGTTCTACTACCAATAAGTGGATATCCTACTAAAACAGACTGTGTGGATGGATACCACATCGCTGTGATATTGCATTGTAGAGCTTCTTTCTATATATACGAAAAATCTTTATCTGTTGAAAACATGAGGACGTCGAAACGTTAGCCGAATCAATATTTTTGAACAAACATCGTGGCAGCTCACTAATTCAAAAAATGTTTATCTACTAGGTTTGTGCTCTGAAGTATTGTCTGTATCACACGTACTGCCGTCATTGACTAACTCGAATAGGTAGGACTAAGCAACAATGGGGATCATCGTGCACCAGTGCTGCTGAGTGGACCACGTCCCAGGGAGGACAACGAGAGCCACAACAGTCCTGCTAGTATGTCTTCTTTTAAAACTGTTCGCAGAAACATGGCTACTGGTACCTATCTCACCCATTTGTACCCTGAAATAAATTCACTCGTAGCTGGATTTCCGGATACAGGTGTTGAATTTCTTTTTACCTTTAACAAGAGACCATACTGCGATGGTGAAGCTCTGCTTTCATCATGCACTCCGTACTTCAGAATCCAAAAGTATCCTCGACCACGACCAGATGAGCAACCATTGGGGTATCCTGAAGAAGACAACGTTCTTTAGTGAACCTCAAAGTACACCATTTTCCAATTAGATGTTAAACTACAAATCACGTCTCATTGAAATAAAGGAGCTTAAGGACAACTCCTCAATGAGCATTGATAATGGATCTATGAACAAACATACTAGGCTCCATGTCTTTGTTAACGATGACGTTCTTCTCTAACAAATCGAATCGAAACTAATTACTACCACAATGGATTGCTGGCGCCCCGATGGCACGCTTCCATTCAATCAATAGCCATGATTTGTGTACGTAGGAGGCATGCTGGGTTCCGCCCCCACATTCCCATTCTCCAACCGATCGATACTGCGAAAGTGGCTACGCTTCGTTTTCAGTGCATTTTTATACGTTCTACTATGTAGGTGTTTGTTCGGTTTTCTTGAGGTGTGTCTGATATCCACAAATTTCCAGAGGCTCAGTAGGTCGTAGTCGGTAGGCGGTTATGTATGATTACGTGACCTTTGACCCGAATGCATGTAGTACAATGAAAAGTACGCCGATTCCTTCAGATGGAAACAGAAGTGATCATTCTGGATTCTGATGACGAGGATCTTCCCAATAGCGCACCGCAAGCGAATGGTTCTGCTCTTGCCTCTATCGCTATAGTGAATTCGAAGCCACTTGACTTGGGTGCATTAGGTTGGTTATCTTTGTAAAACTCGGAATTTATGGACGACTGACGACTGAACGACGACTGTGACTGTTGCAAAGTTCTCTCTGTGCAGTTTTTTCTCGACTATTAGAACTCAGATTCTGATGGAACTTTTTGAGCAATGTGTATACTTCTTAATGTTTCCACCAGGAATCGGCTCCTTAAATGTCGAGGACGGTGTCCTGAGTAACAATCAAAGCCAACGATATTATGCTACACGTCCTGCAGAGACCAGATCTCAAGACGTGATGTCGCTTATAATCAAGCCGAACATCTCTACACCTAATGCACAGACGGTTTCTTTTCCTTTATATGGTGTTATTAGCATTTTTTTTGTTCTGCAGGCTTCTTATATATGGAGTTGATCTTTGACCTTTAGGTGCTTATGTTCAGGGTACTGTCCCACAGGATAGTCAGCGTCCAAATGTGAGATCGTCCTCGGAAAGAGTTCGCTCAGAACCCCAATTTCGAGAAGAGTATGGCATCGATGCGGCATCGCTCCTTGGTAGCACTCCTATCACTCACCGTTCGGAACATTCACGTCTTTTCCCTGGTCAAATGCAAGTTTTCACAATTCTATTTTTTTGTATAGTGTTCGACTAAGGTGTTGTAACTTTGAATCCTTCAATTTGTAACCTTGTTCCATAAAATTCCTTGTAAACTTTATTTTTCAGGAATTTTTGGTCTAAAAACACAACATCAGCGTCTTTAAATACTGTTAGTTGGCTCTTTTCGTTTAGTACGATCTAGTTCCTAGTGGAAGTATGTGTTTACCTTTCCAGCTTCAGCAACTACCGGAGTCGCGTGTTCACAACTACAACTTTGAAGTTAGCGGCGAGAAATCCAGCGAATCAGATCGTCAGCTATGTCCATCGCTCAAATTCAAATTAAGTGTTGCCTTCTCTTTTTTATAGTGCATCATTAGAGACAAACATCACGACTGCTGTTCGTAGTTTTTTTTGTGTTCTACTTTGAATTCCTACCAGAGGCTTAAGGTTTTGAGTTAAACGAAGTAATGCTTTGAATACGTTTTAGTAGGTGGTCCCTCATCGTTTAAGTGGAGAAAAATCTCGCTGGAACGACTTATGAGTCTGAATTACAACTACAACACCCGTTCAGTCTTTAGTTGCTAAGACGAAAAAGTTCTCCTTAGAACAACCTAGATAAGCTGGTTTATAAAGTTTTTGCCTCAAAGTTTATCAAGGTTGAAATCTGAAATTACAAAATAAGGGGTATGGTGAGGAAAACGACTTTCTGTAAGTACAGTTCAAAAACTGAGAGCGACTTTAGCTCCTTTGGTTAACTTATATAACTGATTGGTCCATTACCATACTCACGTACTGTAACTTCAGTCAATTTGATTGGTAGATACTGAAGGGAATAGATGGTGAAACTAAAAGTGAATCTCATTTTTTTTTCATTACAGTGCCAGTATCCGAATTGTCGTCGAATTGTAAGTGGTAATGTCTCCTTCGTGTGCCATTTATGGGCTCATATTGCTACTTGGAAGGAGTATGATCCGAAATCTGCATTCACCATGCAAATCATCGATGGCACAACAAGCCCGCCACCGGGCAGAAGAGACGATGTGGAAACGCTTTCCACTTGTCCAAGTTGTACTGCGCGATTTCATACTCCATACTTGATGCAGGTATGCGTTCTTTTTCACATTAATTTCATTTATATATGCAATGTAATTTTTACTATAACTTTGGCTGCCAGACGGTAGTCGTTATTTGCCTTGGTTTTTTCTTTCCATGTAGAGTCATGAAAGTAATACTTAGCCGATACTTAGGTATTCGGATGTCTTCCAGTGGATCTAATTTTCGTTATTTTTTTTCTAGATGCTTAATTAAGACCGCATTGCTACTACTTTAGCCCTTCAAACATCATTTTCGTCAAGTTCAACTTGTTTAAAGTTTCATTTTCAAGGTTCACTACACACGATGCCATTCTCGGCAGCCGCAAGCCGTCAACCGTTCTACCTGTGCTATTTGTGAAAGAGATGTACGTTGTTATGTACGACATTATTTTTTTTATGGGTTACTTATTTAGTACTCTTTGTAAAATCCTTCTTTGAAATGAATACGACATAGTGGAGTTATTTATGTATTAGCTGAAGTTCTAGCCGAATGATACGTGCAAATATTGGAAGGAAAGGTTTAAATGTGAATATTGATGGTAACTATTTCTAAGCCCAAGGGGCGTATGGCACAGTGTTGTCAGTGATGCCGGTCACGATACTGTTTCGATCCCGCGCGGGCTCACCAATCCTCTCGCCCCTCCACGGTGAGGAAATTGGTACTGCATTTGTCCAAGGAAAAGTAACTCTCTGCAATCCGCTTGGGAACGCCTAGCCTGGCTATCTCAGTACTCTGGTGGGAATTGACTTGACCAGTATTCTGTGACACTGAAGGTGAAACGGAAATCACCAAGCAGCCGAAGCCATGCGTAAAAGTTGGAAGACCTTACTGGAAAATGGATGAGAGGAAATGATTCGAATGTTTGAGGTGCTGTGATCCACACAGTCGATGTCAAGACGGGTCGTGTAAAATAAAGTGAAAAAATAAAGTTTCTAAGCTTTGTACTTTTCGAATGCATTTGGAGTAAGAGTAGTAACATCTGCAAGGTAGGAGTGTTGTTTCTACGGTGTTCAGTTTTGTGCGGCTATTAGAACATATTTGTTGACACAGAATGTCCTATAACATATTATTTTACTTTTCAAACTTTCTTTTTTTGCAGATTGGAACGGCAAATGCATTACGCACCCATCTCCTGTCTCACGAATCCAATGATGCACCTTACCATTGTAAACGTTGTCGTTATCGATGTACGGTGAGGCTGCACTTGTTCGATCACTTCGTTAGGGAGCACAAGAATACCAGGTATTTTGTTGGTCGAGTTAAACTAGTGCGTATACGTTGCATACCTTTCTTAAGAGGTCATCCTTTCTCAATCTTTTTTTAGCTGCTTAGTTGCTTTGTGGAGTTGGAGCTGTTTGTGCAGTTCCAATCCTGATACGCCCCTTGATCGATATCTACCAAGAATTTTGACTTATAAAACGATTAATAGTCATTTCATCTAAGGTTTTAGATTGCAATGTTCCTAAAAAGTTAAATTGCCCGATGTACGCGCTAGAAATAAGTTTCTTCTAACAAACCCCAATGTTTTTCGATATGAATTTTTTCACAAGTTTATGTTGTTGAAAGCGTATCTCTTTTCCATTTCTCTCTACATGGTTTTTAAAACCAAGGTTTGAATTCGTTGCTCCAGTTATCCTTGAGTATACTGTTATTAGGGTTTCATCTCTGAAATACATCCATTAATATTAGGGATCCATTTTAGGAAGTCAGTAGATCAAAACACACCCTACGATCTGTGTCAGCTTTTCTTTATCCAGTCAAATATTGTCCTTTTCTGGTTATGTAAATGGTTTTCAGCACTCTTATGTGCCCATTTTGTACGTTCACCATTGTTGTGCCTTCATACCAGAGAAAACGGCCTGTTATTCGGGTGACGGAGTTCGTCCATCACATGACAACTCACGAATCCGGTACTACACTTCTATCATTTGTTGATGTATTTTCCAGTTTGTTTTGGCTACCAAAGTTTGATTATAAGCAAAACTAACTTCATTATGCTCATACAGTGCAGGAATTTAGAATATCGTTTGGGTTGTGACAACTGTGCTTTATCGTTTCCAAACGCTATTGATAGACAGAGGCATCGACGTGAACATTCTGCGATAAATCCTAAATGGACACTCACTTACAGGGTGATTTTTCGTGCGAGTTGTTTGGACTACTTTTTATCGTTACCAACTTTGATATCATATCTTTGATACTCCTCCCAGCGGTTTACCGCCTCGTCGTGGTTGGGAGGTGTTCCTGGGTGTCGGAATGCAATGTACAGCGGGGGATTCGTCCACACGGCAGGATCTCCCAAGCCGAGGAGTCCGGCGTTTCCACCAGGAAGCCTAGCTAAGAGTAAACCGATGCCAGGATCTACCACCGTCCTGGTATCAAACTAGTCCCGTGGTGGGAAATCTCTCTCTGATCTACAAGAGCTGCGACTGCTTGCGGTGACGACGACCTAAGGCAGACTTTGGCCTAGCTGACTTCAGGACTCCAGGAAGCCACAATGGTTAAACCAGCAAAACTCTGAAAAAATGGAGATTATGCTGGGGTCCGCACAACCGGTGAAGACGGACCATCCGATTATCCAAGTATTTTTGATTGGTACTGAATGCAAACACTGTTCTGACCAGTAAAAAAGGGTGGATTGAGGACTGTGTAAAAATATTTCATTTACTACATATTCACTTCCTAATGGCTCTTAATGTGTATCATTTCTTTTTTTTACTTTTAGAATCCAGAAACCCGCACACGACCTCGCAGTAAGCTTATACGTCTCGAGCAGAAGTCCGTATATCAGTGCAGCAAATGTGTGGGCACTTCTGAAAGTGGTTCTACTTTTAAAAAGTGCATTAGTTGTGTAACACTTGCGTTTAACGATAGTGTCTATGGTGAGCCATTTGATCAACATGGTTTAATAATCTATCTTCCGTCTAATGTTTTCATGTACTTTGCAGCGAGTTTTCAAACTACCAAGCATGACTATTCATGGTCAAAAGACCGACCTTCTATAAACCTCGCCATAAATAATCGACATATTTATTTACACGTTCTTATGAACTAATCCTGTTAACCTGATGCGTGGTTGGTATACTTGTCGTTGTTGTTGTTGTTGCTGTTGGTCGATGGCTAATGTTTCAGCGATTTCATCTTCCTCAGAGCCGTGCTGTTTCTGTTTCGAGTGAGACTCAATCGTTATGAGTGACTCAGTGAGTCTCATTCGTAACAGCACGGCTCTGAGAAAGGCTAAATCGCCGAAACGTCAGCCATCGACCAACAGTAAGAACAACAAGAGCTGCAACAACAGCTATACCAACCTCGCATCAGCTCAACAAGATTAGTTCATAAGAACGACTACGAACCATGATTATTCATGGTCTAGTGTTAGCGTATGTTTTTGTTAAAGGAAAACGACGCTTGGCAACTGATACGGCACTTCGATATGGCATTGACGCCTTACAATGTAGTCAACGTGGAACGCGATTTCGTTGCAACTGTGGCATGAGCACAAGGAATGGCAATCGAATGGCTCAGCATTTTTATCTCTGCAGGAATAACTTTGACGTATGAAGGCATTTATGTTTTATCTACATTTTGAAATGATAAGCAATCAGTAAGTTTCTCTTTATGTGAAGTTTTGCATTAGCCCATCCACGACCGTACCGATACAAGAGGTATGGGCTGGAGTGTAAGCGTGGGTTTCAACGCATTTTCACTTTGACTATCTCTTTGGTTGCGTAGGCTTTTGTTTTGTTGCATTTATATATCATTGTATAGCTTCGTAACCAGAAATGTTGTGCTGGTCGAGGAAACTGTATTCTTTTCTGAGTAATTTACAAATAGCAGCAAAGACTTAATTCTTTTCGCCACAAATATGGTTATTAGTAGGGGCGTAATAAGGTTTTCCTACTTAGAGCCCTAGGATTTCTCTACTTGTGATTGCAAGCCCGTAGGTCCTATGACAGCTACTTACCTTTTGTATCAACTCAACAAAGTCAACTATTGTTGTTGACAAGTGTACTTTTCTAGTCTCCTTCTTAAGAACCATCATGGACTGAGTGCATTGTTCGCGATACATGTAACACACAGTAGGAAAATTGGGTATATTCTCACGAAGCTAAGGACAAATCAGACGCGCCCATATATGCGTTGAGGTTGACTGGACTAAAGTTGTTAGTTGTTAGAAAATAAAAAGGTATAAAGTTGTCAGTCCCTGTTATATAAAGAAAACTTCATTATTAACACACAATTAAAATACAATTGTAGTTTTAGAATACTCAGAAGTTAACAAGCGTATCTAGGGAATTTTGTACCACTAAGCTTGCACATGAACGCTTTTTGTTAGTGAAATATTGACACTTTATGTAGCTTGACATTTTTAGGTAATCGATACAGATGACGAATTGGCGGAACCAAATGAAGCTGATGAGGCTGAAGATAGAGTAGAGGCCCAACTTTTCTCAGTTCTTCCACGGGTTGGTCGAACAGTGACCAATTCTGAGGTTATGTTTGTGAAAGTCTCCTCGACCTTTTTTACGCCTGTAAAATCATCCTTATTTAAATCGTAAATTGTGGAACATTTCAGAAAGTTGTCGAACGGAAGCGTAAACCTGTTGAGCCGCCTCTTTCGTTATTTGAACAGCAAGTCATCGGTATAAGCAAACCAGAAGATATAAACATTGCGATGATTTTCTTCAGGTAGTTACTGATTCACTAACTTCTCTACACAGTTTTGGGATATCTTGTTGTGTATGCTCTCTACTCTTCCACTTTTTAGGAAGGCTGCTGTCAACGCCCCTCTCTCGAGTATTAAGAAATTCCGAGAGTTGCGGGCCTCCTATGATTTTTGCTAGTTCGGTCCATTGTTGCATATTGAGTAAAATTCTTATCGACGTCGTTATCAATATAGCGTTATGTAAACGTTTATGTTTGCGGGTGCTTATAGAATATTTAGCAGGCGTGTTGCTTAAAGGGTACTTTCAGTTCGACTATTTTTTGTCATTTTTTCATCTTAAGGAAAGTGTGTTCTGATCTATGTAAATTTCCTAAGCGCTGATTCTTGAACAAATGTTTGTTCCATTTTTTTTCACGTTTTTTACGGAAACGTGCTTTTCAATCGATTGTAAATTGCATAACGGTGTTTTTTTTCTCATACTTTCTACTTTGAACGTTTGGCGTAGTCCATATTTCATCTTCTTCTTTACAGTCTGTATGGACCGATACCATAATCTTGAAGAATATACTGACGTATTCTGGACAGTCTTCTTCTTACTAGATCATTTGGCACATATCTTATGTGCGTTGTGTTACTTTTGCATAGTAAACTCTTTTTCACGGTAGTCTTTGATGTTATTATCACTGTAAAGTACCAGAAAACCTACATATAATTTGCATCCTGCAGGTAGTTGCCGACACTTAAGCTGGGGTTGATGAGTACAGTTGAGATGCAGGATACATTTTTTACATTGTGGGTCCTGCATTCGAATGGTACTATCACTCTGAAACTCTTCAAGAGGTTGTGGCAAAGTGTTTGTTGATCGTCAACAGTAAGACATAGAATGAATGTCGAAACCATTCTAAGTCACCCAATGGTGCGTGTTCGGGATCGCGAAATGGTCATGAAGAAATTGAATGATCTGGTTAAGGATGGGAGTAACCAGTTAGTGGTAAGGTTGATTTCATCTGCATGACTATTCGTGCCCGGTATCGAAAGTGGTTTTTAGGTCATATCTGATTTCGATTTCACTCTTACGCGATTCTTCGACGAGAATAAGGAGAGGTGTTTGAGTAGTCATGCGGTCCTAGATCACCTGCTCTTTGCCATGCATCCAGAAATGGAAGAAGAGGTGTCGTAAATTTTACTTTGCTTAATTATTTGACAACAGTTTTTACGAAAGTATAATATAACTGTTAAAACGTTCGCAGTGATATGCATTGATCTCAGACCACTTTCTCCGCAGTTTTTTCTTCCGCAACATAGGATTTTGCTGCAAAACTTTTTATATTAGATCTCTGGCCTTCTCTGAGCAGTTATATCAGACGTCCAAAAAGAAGCTGCGATTTTTTACTTACCATATAGGCAATGAGGAATTGGGCTTACACGGTCACCACCGCAAATTCTCACGAATATGTGAAATGGAATTGTTTGGTTCCTTCATGAGTATTGCCGTTTAGATCCGAAGAAGAAACGCTAAATATATGGCAATAGAGTATGATCCAGTGCTGACAAGAGAAGAAAAGGTTCCATACATGATAGAGTGGTGAGACTAGCATCTGATTTTTATTGCGATCATAAACGCAGTTAACCTTGGGAGTGATCAATAACTTGCTGCTCTTTTGATGAGCACCAACGAGGTCGTTTTATACTAATTGGTAAGAGTAGCTGACGTTCCAGCAGATTCCGCATTCTTCACAGCTTAGAAAGGTCAAGTTAACTGCAACCCAGTCAACCCAACACTTCCATGACTTCAAAAGGAGAACCACGATACCTAGATTTCAATCGTGGAAAGAAAACAGCTTCTTAACACACACACCGTTTTGTTTAAGTCTTCCACTGAGTATTCCACATGGAGACCAACCGTACAGAGTTCATATGAATAGGTAATGCACCCACCCCTCTCACGTTAAAATATCACTTTGAGATATTGTGTGATATCACGCGTGTTGACGACGCATCCTTGCTTACTGTTCATTTTTGGATTGATGGAATCGATCTACAATGCCTCGAGGGTTTTACGCGCTAAACTTTTAGATCCTTCTGTGAGGATAGTGACTTTCGGTTCGAAATCGCCGTCATATCTATGTTTTTATGCGCACCTAGTAATGTATTTTGTTTGACCTTTTTCTTAGCGTCTTTGTATTCCTTTATACGGTCATGCAATGGTCTACGTTTAACTGTGTACGTGATCTCTTCCAAATTATGCGAGGACGAATATATTGGTAAGAAGCGTGGACCACTATGTTTCCGTATAGAAGAACACCTAGACGGTAGGCATAAACTTAAACAAAGTACTCCACTGAGCACGAGTATGGCATAAGGACATAACAAAAATTTCGGAGCGGAGGTTACTATTCTCACACCTCGCATAAGAATCTAAAACCTCAGTAGGAAGAACTGTCGAGGCATTTTCAATTAGTTCCATGAATCCAAAGGAGGAATGCCTCGTTATCACGCGTGATCTCACACGATATCTCAGAGTGATATTGACTCCTCCATGTTATGAAGAAAGCGGAATTCACTGAGACGTTGGCTAATGTAAATAAGTAGTATAGTAATCACCTCGTACACGCTTATCAAGAAAGCGGCGAATTATACCTTTTTAAGTGTTTTTTGTGATTTTACGTGAACATCACCTTCAAATACTATGCGAATTATAGCACTTCTTTTTAATTTATTTCTTTACAATCTTCGTATATAAAAATGTTCCAGATTTGGCTGTAGCATGAGTATTTTGCCTTCTCGACTTTGGTTCAGCGCTAGTGAAATTGATCCTTTTAGAAATGTTGGAATAGTTTTGCTACACCTTCCTCTTTTCTGCTATACACTCAGCGTTTTTGGACCAGCAAAAACATTCCTTACGCAAGTCTAGTGTCAAACTACCGATATCTGAGACAGGATTTGTTTCTCTTGGTGCAGAGTCCAATCAGCGACCGTCCGACACATCTCCAACTACTGAACAATAATTCACTGTTTTCTTGATGAGCAGATACGAAATTGTTGTTACGCTATTTATGCGTTCACAAGAGATGACGTTTCGGTGGTTTCGCCATCTTCAGTGCCTGGAAAGGTCAAGTTGACACGCCATCTACTCAGTTAGGCACGTTCATAACCTCCGCTGATAAAAGATGGTACTTGGATTTTTATTCGCATATTAAACAACTTCTTCTAAGCACCGTTTTATTCTTTATATGTCCTCTAGTTATTGTTAAAGATCAGCCGCACAGAGTCTTACATGGGTAAGGAATATGCGTGGCAGACGCGACTACAAAGCAAAATCATTGCATTTCCTACGCCTAGTACCCATCGTCCACCCACCACGAAGAATTGTGCCGGTCCGAACATAATTTCGAAATGGTTGGTAATTTAATAGTTGAGGAAAGCCTTTCCACCAAAACCCATGCTAGCTTTTCAATGTTGTCACCACTTGCCGAGTTGTGACTGTTTTGTTGCCACGACGGCAGTGGTTCGTAGCACTGGTTCGCTCTTAGCTGGGCATCTGGACTGATGAAAACGCTGATGTGTTTCTAAGTTTGACTTACATAACACTTCTGCATCAACGAACACCTGAACTTCTGCTCTTGCATTAAGCCATTGGCACATACAATATTTCTTCCAGGTGGAGTGCAGCGCATGAAAATTACATAATATCAGGTATTCATCGCGATGATATCGACCGCTTTGTCATGGATGCCAAGATCGAGTTAAGGTAATGTAAGCTCGTAAGCTCCCTTCGAAATTACTTAGCAGAATTCTAGTTCCGAAATTTCGATAGAACTGTTTATAGACATGGAGCCAGTGGTCTGCTGCAGCTTCTCGCCAATGCTTCTATTCCATTATTATTATTTTCCGCGGGAGTTGGTAATGTGATTGATGTTTTTCTTCGTCATCAACTAGGATCAATACCAAACAACGTGCATATCATATCAAATATGTTGTTATTCAATGAGAAGGTATTTTTCACGCTTTTAAACAGTTTGTCATTAATATGTCAGTCGAACTCGCTTCTTATAGGGTATAGCTAGTTCATGTTCAGAACCGTTGATCCACGTATTCTGTAAAGACTCCTCAGTGATACCCAAAGATGCTCAGTTCTTTGACAACGTAACCCATCGGTATTCTAAGAACAGTTTATAATATAAAGGTAGTATGCTTTTAAAATAGTGCATCTAGTAAGAACGTTTTGCTGCTCGGTGATAGTCTCGGTGACTTACATATGGATATCGGTATCGCTCATGCTGGCACTGTGCTCAAAATCGGCTTTCTCAACAACAAAGTAAATATTATTTATTTATCATTAGCGTACAAGTACAGTGGATAACAATAATGAGCGATAAGTCACTATCTAAAACACATAAGCGACAAGTGGTAGAGCCGTATTCACAATTTGGAACAGAACCTGTACTCTAATCGAAATTGCATTACAATGTCATGACGGAGTTTTGTGAGTAAATAGGAAAGCAGCGAGTGGATAGCAGTCTCCTTGAAGTCACCAGAAACACTACGTTTAAGATATGAAGTGCAGTACGTCACGTAAAAAGTGCGATATTGCTATAACTTCCTATCAGAACCACCACATTGAATCAAAGCACGTTTTATAGGTGGATGAACTCCTCGGGTCATACTTGGACGGCTTCGATATTGTAGTGGTCGAGGATCAAACTACAGATGTTCCAGATTTTATCTTACGTACTCTTATCATGCATTCTTAGACGATTAATTGTTATGAGCAAAACGTTATTATACATAAAATTCCTTCAGGGAGAAAGAAAAGCATGTGATAAATCTTTGTGTTCAATCAGAAAAACATGCCTTTTCTTCAAAGGAAGTTAATAGTTGAAAACATGCTTTTAAAGACCACTTCGATTTCTCTAGATGTACTAGTCAAGTTAAAATTACCTCCGTTAATATTTAGCAATATCCGAAATCCTTATGCTGAAAAAGGTTAATGAAAAAATAAAAGACAAATACATAGGTATTTCTGAAAAGTGAACAATAGGAAACCGAAAACGTCAGAAAACTGGACCGCTATGAAGAGGAGGGAAGTAAAAATAGTAAAACATTACAGATGCTCCTAATCCAAAAACCATTAAATATAAAAAGTCAGAAATTTTAAGTGTACCGGTCTGTGAGCGGCATTTCTTACAAGACTGTGGAAATTCTTCTCGACTTGAATGCCGCGAGCTATCGGTGGACACAGGAGAGCGATAGATAGATAGTGGTGGTAGGGAATCTATGGAAAACCTAGGCACATCTTGCACTGCGATTCCTTTCACCTGTAGGAATACAAGAGAACGACCTGTCATCTTAATCAAATACAGAAGAACAACAAGTAGTACTTTACCTCTTCTATGTGTTCCATGGTGTTGGTACTGATCTGCTTAGTAGGGCTGTAACACAAGGTCCGGTCTAAAACTCAGTCATAAATTTATAGAAGCCGCGCCAAAGCAGCGTTGCTGTGGATTGCTATGGCAGAGATTTGAATATTCACCAGTTTGGCAATTGTAGAAAATGGGTGTAGACGAACGTGGTATCGGAAAGGATTTCAAGGAGTCGCTCTGCGGACCATGTTCAATCACCTCCAACATATACCGCATTTTGGAATACTGTTGGTCGTACAAGTTTAGTGCTTGGATAGAAAAAACGGGGAAGAATATGTGTTCGTAGGTTTAATAATCGAAGAAGTTACGAATCATAAGAGCTAACCCAAGAAGTGGGGTAACTATTATGACATTAGAACATGATAGATCTACTAGATTACACGGAAGAATTAATGGGTATCACGCTTGTGATAGAGTTGGACATATCCTATGTACCTTCAAGACGTTGTAGATACAGTTTGTAGCTTCAGAATCAAATGAATGTGTAGGCATTTTCAAATGCTCCATAAGGGGAGAAATCTGAAATTCACATTTGAACAACTGGAAAGTACTAGAACATAATACTTACATGGATGGCCAAGTCTCACTAATTGTTCGGATTCCAGCAAAATTTTCACTTTTTAGAGTCTCGCTGGTTTAACCGTTGTGGTCCCTTCGAGTCCCAAAGTCAGCCAAGCCAAGGTCTCCACCAGGTCCTCACCACCATAGGCAATCGCTGCCCTTGTGAATCAAAGGGGGATTTGCCACTACGCCACTAGCTTGATACTAGGACGGTGGTGGATTTTGGTATTGGTTTACTCTTAACTGGGTTTCCTGATGGAAACGCCGGACTCCTTCTCAGCTTGGGAGTCCCTGCCTGGGTGATGAATCCCTCCGCTGTGCATCGCAGCACGACACACGGGAACACCTCTTAGCCACGATGAGGCGGTAAGTCGTTGGGAAGACTAAAAAATGATGGCAGTATGAAGTCAAATCCGAAATAAAGTAAGGTAGGAGTACTTGATAAATTACGATTTTAAAACCATGAGCAAGAGAACCACGTAAAATGCAATGGTCATTGGAACTCGTACCTCCCTGCCTTTGTAATATGCTTTGACGATTTCCATTGCTGAGCGCAAGAACTGTCCATCCTCATCGGGTTCCTCGTCTTCGTCCATCATTAAAGAACTGATAATAAGCATTTTAAGAGATTACAATGATAGGAACTACTTTAACTACACAGAAACAGACCACCTTTTCATTTTTCATACATACAACAAAAGGTTGCCATTTTTTCGGGTGTTACTTTAAACAGGTCAATACATGAATCTTCTAATCATTAGTTTGTAAACTAATAAACAGATGGCTATCAAAAGAAATGTGAGATCACCTAAGAGGAAACAAAATAATATTTGCTTAGGACATGATGTTGCATCGATTGATTTATGAGGGCGTAAGGCCACTTGGCGCTTACGCGCACAATCATGGCGGCAGCACCACCTAGACCGGCACCTAAGCCTGGACGAGTGAGGGTCTATAGAGCTCTTTACAGTTATGAAGCGAAAACGGTAAGTATTTGGTAGAAAATCGATGGCGATTATGATAGAATACAAACGGTAAAAGATGGTATAATTGTAAATGAATCTTAAATTCTAGGATCAAGAGATGTCATTCGCAGAGGGCGATATACTTTATGTGAGTGATCGTGGACCTAACGATGATTGGTTGCCGGCAACATGCGGCGGCAAGAAAGGACTAGTGCCAACGAACTACGGTGAGCAGCTGACTCGGGCATAGTTTTCTAGTAATTACCTTGCTTTAAGGCGTTCTCGTTTCTAAACGGTATGTAGTATTGAAGAATGCAGTATTAAATGACGATCCTGGACGCGTGTAGTGGTTAGAGGTGCGCTGTAGTACACAAGTCGTCTTTGATTCGACTTAGCGCCCTGATCACCAAGCATTCCATCCTTCCGGGGACCGCTACTTGATGACAGACCTGTCTGGGAGCATAGCAGCACTAACAGGATACAAGCTATTACAAATCAGTGTGTAGGTCAGACATTATTCAACTAACTTTAGAAAAAAGGAGAAAGATCTCGGTGTTGATCAATTCCTGAGGGATGCGCCATGCATTCGCCTTCATTAAGCATCGTTGGAGGTGATTGAATGCATATCTGGCCCTCAACACTTGCAGAACATACCGCTGTATCAAGGCAGTGCTGCTATCCTCCCAGACAAGTGTGATACCAATTTGCTGACCTCGGAGGGATGGAAGACTTGGTGGCCATGGGCGCGGGGATCGATTCCACGTGTGTGTTGCAGAGCTCGTGACTCCAACGGTGCTTAGTGAGGTCGAATATGTGGTGCATTCCTCAGGGATTGGCTCTTTTCCCATAGCTTCACCGTTTGTCCGTTTATTAGAATATGATGTGGGGGTAGGCTAACGTAAAACCTATGAAGTGTTTTGTCGTCTGATCGGTACATTAAATGGATGGCATAGAGCGACACAGCATTGATTCCAGATTTATACCGTGAGAAGTTAAACCTAAAATTAGTGCTATTACGTGTATATTTTTGGTTTAGTTGTAAGTGAGAATGTGGTGGAGCTGTCGAATCCACTACATGAAGCAGCACGACGAGGGAATTTGTTATTTCTCATAGAATGCATTAATAACCAGGTTTGTCCATTTTAAATTTTCATTTGGGCTTTACTCAACGCTTTTAGTATCTTCAGTTCAATTTTATACTTTGAATGACTTAAACACAAGGGTTTTGTGTCAGTTTAGGGCACAATATCGATGCCATTATTACGAATGTAAGGGTTTATGTTAGGTTTCGGTGAATACTCTAGACAAATCTGGCTCAACAGCTTTATATTGGGCATGTCATGGTGGCCATGCCAATGTAGTGAAGTATCTTCTCGAACTTCCAGGAATCACCACCTCGTCACAGGTATTACTGTTTAACACGTTTCACATTTGTATCACTTCATGGAATTCTATTAAGGTGGTACTACTTGTGTGTTTGGTTGTTCACTATGAAATGTCCGATTTCACTAGACGAAGGTCTCATTTTTTTAAATGAATTTCTCAAAATCTTCGTTCCTGAGTTCTCTGGTTTTGCATTATAGTGTAAAATAGATTCTCCGGAGATTCGAGATTCTTTTTATTAATGTTCTCGTTATATACTGACTTCTATATATTGTGATATTGAAAAAAAAGAGTGGAGGAAGCACCAGAAAACAGTCTTGAGCATTCTCTTGGTACGGATTTAGACATCGTTAAAGTTGTCCTTAAAGTATGATGGAGATAAGAGGCCTGAAGACGAGAATGGGCGAAAGGCTCATTGTGATTGCTGATGGCCATTTTAATCCCTTAGTCCAAGGTGTGTATAAGTTAGTCAAAAGACGAAAACCAGAGCACTCATCGCTTTAGGTTTGTTTTATGATTATTTTGCGTAATTAAAACCGTTATTTGATAGCAGTTTGAATGTGAGTGCAGATAGATTGTGTACCACAAAAGACGATGTCTTCCGCAATGTTGGATGAAGATGAAACAAGGAAACAACTTCTGAAGCCAAGTTTGCATCAAAAGATGGTCACGATGACTTCTTCACGTTTGCTAGATGAATATAACATTTTTGAATCTTTGTGAAACTATTATACCAAGAAGTATCCTCAAGAAATTGGTAAAAGTGCTATTCGGCTAACGTTTCGAATTCTTCGTCCTCTTCAGAGCCAGGTTGATCAGAGTCGATAGTCAACGGTTCTTTATAGTCGATATGGTGTCTTCGCCGTCGTATCTAAGCGGGTCCTCTTCAGAATGAGAGGACCTTAACCAGCGTTCTTCTATATTAGACGGTTGTTGTTGATAGTCACTATCCGTTGATAATAATTTGTTGGTCTTCTACTCAATCTCACAGAAACGATGCCCATGAGGAAAGGATTGGTAACGTATGCTCCATTCAAGCTCAACGGAACGAATATCTCCAAATGCTCCAGTTACGTCTATCTAGGTCGGGAAATCAACATGATGATCGACATAGCTCCAGAGTTGAGCAGGAGGAAACGAGCGGCTTCGAGAGCCTTCAAGAGCATCAAGGATGTAGTGAGGAGAGCAAGAGCGCCCGACTCCTTGCCCACCTTTTCAACTCAGCGGTACTTCTTGCCGTAATCGTCAGAAACCTGGTCGCTGCGTAAGCAGGATGAATGGTCACTCAGCGTTATCGAACCCGCAGTCGAAAGGACGATGCTAGTAGTATCCCGTTCCACACAAGTAAGGGATGGGATCCGAAGCCCTACCCTAGGTCAAGGATTAAGAATCACAGACGCCGTTCTATACGCTAAACTGTCGAAGATAAGGTGGACCGAACACGTAATGCGTATCAATGACAACCGATGGACGAGAGCCGTTAGAGGATTCCTCGGGATAGCAAATGTACTGCAGGAAGACCATGGAACCAGTGGCCAGAGTTTTTCTTCGCTATCCCTAATTCCTGGAACGAATTCTCAATGAGTCCCTAGAGCGAGCAGAACACACTGGGCTACTCTTGCATGCGAAAAGAAGAAATGGAAGATTTACTGGCGCTCGCTCGATTCACTCGACGATCAATAGGACTATAGGTGTTGCAGGTCATACCGAGGTTAAATGAGTGTTGATTTATGAAATATTGCTTTGCTGTACGCTATGTGCTAGTTAACATAATACTGGCTGCTGTAGGATGGATTATCCATGGAAAACAAGTGATTATTAACAGATAGTCATTATCAACAACAATCGTCCCGTATAAAAGAGCGCTGCCGGGTGAGGTTACCTTATTTAAGCAGTGCTTTACTGAAGAGGGTCCGACTCGATACGATGAGGAAGACACCACATCGAGAAGACGAACGATTGTGGAGTATCGACTCGAACCATCGGCCATGACGAAGACGAAGACGTCGAAACGTTAGCCTAATAAATCTATTTGCCAACCTCGTGTTAGCTTAATATTCTAAGAAAGTATTGGTGATTACTATCGAGATTAAATAACGGTCGGTAAATCTCATCATGGTATTCAATGCACTGGTTACTTTAGGTCTTATTACGTTTCACTACAACGCCGGCATTCATGTTTCATAGGTCATGGTCCATAGTTCATATACGGCAAAAACGAGTTCTTATACGCCAATCCTTTTCCCCTTTTCTAGTCGTCAGATTTGTCACCAACAATTTACGACTTCCTCATATATTTTGACTTCTTTCGTGAAAAAAAGTTCGCACATCAAGAGGCAGTCACAAATTCCTTCGATGACTTCATCAGAATCAAAAATGCAAACTTCTACGAAAGGCGCGTGTGGCGCAGTGGTCGGAGGCGCCTTGCAACACACACGTGGAATCGATCTTCGCCCCCATGACCCACCAAGCCTTTCATCCCTTCGAGGTCGGCAAATTGATGAGATTGGCAAAAAAAACTAGACTTGTATGAGAAGATAGCAGCACTGGTTCGACACACCGGTAGGACAGCGCGACTCATTATAAAGGCCAGATATGCATTCAATCACCTCCAACGATGCTTAATGAAGTCGAATGAATGGCGCATCCCTCATGGATTGATCAACGCCGAGAGCTTATTCCTTTACTTTTTAAGTTCCTACATGGGTGGAGTGTCTAGTGTTGTAACACGTCCGCAAAAATGTTTGGACTATAATTTTTCCTAATATCGTTGATAAAATTATACTTTAATAACGTTATACACTTAAACTTCCCGTCCAGAGTCGGACATTTCATCCTGAACAGCCTAATGCTACAAAACGCAGCTAGGGCTCTGGATCTTTCTTTTTGTGATTATTTGTATTCCTACGGAATAAAAAAGAAGCCACTTTGTATATGAAATCGTTCTAGTTTATGTTAGAATCATTAGAATAAGCTGGGTGACACGCCCCTACATGCGGCGTCATGGCGAGGACATAAGGATTGCGTGCAGTTGTTGATCGACAGCGGAGTAAACTGCTGGGTTCGAAACCGGGATCAGAAGCTGCCAATTGATATCGCTAAGGTAATAATCACTCTTCAGGAACAATCTTCAACACAGTTCATCACTCTCCAGCTCTGCGAACACCTGCACATTTTATTGGTTTTCGTATCACAAACATCTTCTCCCCACTCTAAAGCCGTCCATACGCCTAAATGAGGGTAACCCTTAATAATATTTACATTGTTATACCTTTTTATTTCCTGCCTACTATAATTTCGCGGCAGAGTACTAAGCGAAATATAACCATAACGTTGCTGAGATATTTGCAAAACTCTGGACCGCAGGTGTCTACGGTGGGGAACGAACGCGCTATTGTCCTTTCCGGGGAGTAACGCGTTCACCACCACACCATGCGGGTCCTTTTTTTCGCCTGTCTCTCAGGTATTTCTATCGATCTTTGCCACAGCAATCACCCGTCAGCGGGATTGATCTGGGACGCTCAAATCGGCATAGAACCCAGTTAAGCTGCGGTTGTAGTTGAAATCACAATGTTATACCTTTTTATTTTCTGCCTACTATAGTTTCGCGGCAGAGTACTAAGCGAAATACAACCATAACGTTGCTGAGATATTTGCAAAACTCTGGACCGCAGGTGTCTACGGTGGGGAACGAACGCGCTATTGTCCTTTCCGGGGAGTAACGCGTTCACCACCACACCATGCGGGTCCTTTTTTTCGCCTGTCTCTCAGCTATTTCTATCGATCTTTGCCACAGCAATCACCCGTCAGCGGGATTGATCTGGGGCGCTCAAATCGGCAAAGAACCCAGTTAAGCTGCGGTTGTAGTTGAAATCACAATGTTATACCTTTTTATTTTCTGCCTACTATAATTTCGGGTGATTGCTGTGGCAAAGATCGATAGAAATAGCTGAGAGACAGGCGAAAAAAAGGACCCGCATGGTGTGGTGGTGAACGCGTTACTCCCCGGAAAGGACAATAGCGCGTTCGTTCCCCACCATAGATACCTGCGGTCCAGAGTTTTGCAAATATCTCAGCAACGTTGTGGTAATATTTACATTATCACTCACACCGAGTCGAGCCTATTGGACTATCTTAAAGAAGCAACCTTTTAACGCCGTACGTCACATGTTACTGGGGAATATGGCCGCAGTATAATTTAAAGAATCCAATCATATAGACACTGTATATGGACATCCAAGACTTAGGTGATTTCAAGATCCAGTTTGGAAAATATCACCCGTTGGTTCGTGCGAATTTACACAAATATTTCCATTTTTGTGCATTTCTCTTAGATGTCACCTAAACTCGGATATATATATATAGTGACGGAGCCAAAAAATACACGTTAACTGCTATTGACAATTCATTAAATACCATAGAATATGTACCTCAGAGAAGGGCGCGTGTAATACAGTGGTTGGAGGAACTCTGCAATACACATGGGATTGATCCTCGCGCCTCACCAGTCCTTCCATCGCTCTGTGGTCGGCAAATTGATGCCAGACTTGTCTGAGAGGATAGCGGCACTGACTCGATACATCGGTAACCCACCTTGAGTCACTGTAAAGGCCAGATATGTATTCAATCACCTCCAACGATGCTCAATGAAGTCGAATGCATAACGCATCCCTCAAGGATTGATCAGCACCGAGAGCTTTGTTCTTTATCCTTCTTTATGTCCCTCATCCACACTCTTCGTGTGATGATTTCTCTGATAGTCAATAAGGCAATAGGCAGGTGTGGAGTCGCCTACAAGAAGTAAACTTCAAGTCCTCTCCAAAACAGATTGTCAAGCTACCTTTGACTGTAGTAAAACCACACTGAACAGCCCTGTAAGCTGCCTATAGGTATGGTCTCAGTAGAACTAGGAATACGATCTTACACAAAAAGTTTGGTGCCTGTATTTCCTTGCTGCAACAGTAGATACTCGGTTGCTCCGGCTTTTAATACGGTGAGTGGAGAACCACTACTTCCCGGATTTCTATGGAGTTGCCCATTCAGCGATCTTAACCTTGTCCTGGGATAAAGGTGAATTCGATGGACTATGCGGTTTTCTTTTTGTGTCGTATTGACATATACCTTCTGTCCCTCGAGAAAATAGAACCCATAGGACAAATCTAAAACACAACAGGGATGAATGAAGCCTTTGCTCATGTCCACTTTAGTCACTGGATGATTAGTAGTTAGGACAAGTGATACAAGTGCCATGTAACTCAAGTGATATGGTTGGTCATTTTTCATGATTAAAACTAGCGATAGTGCAGCAGTAAAGGTTTGGATTATTCACAACTCCATAGCATATTTCATGTCCGTTGAATTCTTTCACATTTGCAGAACTTTATTTTTTTAAAAGCTTTACAAACCTTGTAATTGTTATAAGCTTTTAGGACGCTGAAATAGCAGGAATACTCGATAAATCAATGAAACGTGACACTAGGAACGAGGAGTGTGAAAACGAATACGAATCTGGATCTGATCAAGACCAATAGCAATAACCAACTTCGAGTCTATGTATGAAATTATCAAACTAACAACGATGATTAGATAATAGGAATAAAAGCTGTTGAGTCTGGAGCACTGACACTAAAGTATGAAAGTGATCCAACCAAGAATAAACATGACACCACCTATAGGAGTGAATTTTCGCGTCGATTCTTGACCAGCAATGCTGTAATGGTAACATGGCCCACAGAACATGATGATGCCGCCTAAAACCACGTGGTTAGAATACCAAGGAAAAAACAGCTCGACATTTGTTAGAAACGATTAGAACTGACTATATGGTACTTTTGCGACACTAGTAACAGTTATTTTCATTAGCAGTTTTAATGGCCCACGAGCGTCGTAACAACGGTCCCCAAAGTGGATATAAATGGACTTACTATACTATTTGTTTAAAGAAGTGGACGTTCCCGAGGAATTCATTTTCCTCAGGAGCCTAGAAAAGTCGAGCAGACTGCAATTTAGTCACCCAAATATCTTCATAACAGCAGAAAAACACGAAACCTATATTTCAATATTAATATAATTAAGTTCAAATTGGAAACAAAGTAGCATCTGAAAACAATAGAGACAAAGAAGCTATTTTGCTTGCAATACGACCGAAATTTGCGTTTGGTGGTTTTTCTGTTGAGGTTATGAAGGTATTTTGCTGACTAGATTGCACTTGACCTTTCCACGCTCTGAAGAAAGTGAACTCCCCAAAAACTTCAGCTACTCTTAATAAATGCTATAACAACAACCTCATGGGTCTACATCAAGAAAACAGCGAATTACTCATGAAGACCAGAGTTAAAAGAAAGCCGGTCATGGGAATATATGGACTTACTCAGGAAGACTGCACTTGTTAAATATGGGTATCGCGCTTTTGGTGCAGCTAAGATTGCCAAGGTGTGCACGATGTGATGTAGGGATGCTGTTTCGAAAGCTTTCTTTCTCCGTACATCTATCGTCATGTCATTGCCAATCTCTGAAAATTGTAAGTTATAGTGTTTGTGGTGGTTACAATTCCAGATGGTAGGAAAATTTAAAGTTACCAAATGGTGACAGTACTTTAATCGTAATCTTTTAGGAGAGTTCTATACTAATCACATGACTCCGCATAAAAATTTGTGTGCTTGAAGTGTACAACAGTACTGTATAATTATAACAACGCAAAAATGCCTTCAGGATACATCATATGTATATGTACATATATATAATATGCACACGTAAATACATGCACATATCCATATATGTATATATATATACATATATGTATACATGTATACATATGTATATGTGTATGTATGTATATGTGTATGTATGTATATATGTATATGTGTATGTATGTATATATGTATATATGTATACATATCCATATATATATATATATGTATATACATATAAGCAATACTAGAAGCTTTTGACTTTACGCTTTGCTTTTTATTGATGCGGAACCAGACCTTTAATTATGCCACTGGTTTTAACTGTGAACCAAAGATCCGCAATGTTTAATAGTAACCTGCTAAGTTTCTCAACAGAACTGACTGTTAGATGACGACCTCCAGATTATTCTCTACACGGATACGGCAGGTAAACTAAAGTGCAGTGTGACAACTTTGCAAGCTCCCGAAAGGAAGATCGACAGGCGCCAATATAACACACAAGACCAAAAGGGTTTTTCACCAAATGACAATGACATTTTTCAATTACCAGAGAACTTGACGAATTGAGAACTTCATACGGTTGCAGAAGACTTTACTTTATCGCACAATTTTCTATATGTGATTTCTATGGAATACTCCTTCAATTCCAGATACGTTCAAATATATTCAAAATTCAATTCAAAGATTTCCAAGAGTTGAAGTTCAGGTCCTTAAAGTTAACAACGCATGCGCAGCAACCCAAAAACAAGCAATACATTGAGGAACACTATCGTGCCATACTGGATGCAATCGCGACGGTTCAACTGCAAACGTAACCAAGGTACAAGCCTTTGCAAAAAAAAATTGAAATCAAACGTCGCATAAACAGCAGAAAATCAGAATTTCGTCTTGGCAAAAGAGGGAGACCTCTACCTGATTGGGAAAACCCTTCAACATAGGAATAGGAGATAGCAATCAGGACGAGCACGAATGAGCAGCAAATACAAAGGGCAAGGGGAACTATTATTCTGCGCTTCCTGTAAAGATCACTTTTCAGGAAAAAAAAAACTGTCAGTTGAAATAAGACTAAACTGTCCTCCATAATCTCCTCACCAGATCTTCCTGCACATGGACTTCTTCGAAGGTAGCAGCCTCACCGTTAGAGAAGGGATCGGAGTTAAGAGTCATATATAGTACACTATACATTCCTATAAACTGAGGATGGTACTTGTCAAATCCGCACGTTCATTCTTCCAACAAAGTCTTTTACAATTTCTGAGTAAAACTCGTACTACTAGAGCAGTTTGCTCGCGAATGTACTAGTCCATAAGAGTACCACTATGATGCAGCCTTTCTCTTACTCAGATCTAAAGATGACCCGTTTTCACATGCCGTGAGGGTCCCAGTTCTTCTGTTCGTTTTGCTATACATCCATCACCCACACAGTGCTCGTCTTCGCGTATGAGATCGGCTTCGGCCTGAAGATATGATGTGTGCTCTCCATACGGACATGTTAACACTCTTACTGATTTTTTCGGTTTATGGAACCCTATGGTAGCCACGCTAGGCAAGGTCTTCATCACAAGTAGTCGCAAGACAAAAAAACGATGGAATGGGGTCGAAGATATAGTTATAAAGAAGACAGCGTACTATTTTAACAGTTATTCATAAATGAACAAATAGGAAAAAGACTAGGAGATCACTTCTGATGACAGTTTCACTTGTCTTACCTGTAGTCCCACTGATCGTCGAGCTACTCCAGTGTACGCCAGTAAACCTTCCATTTTTCCACGTCGACTGTAAGAGTAAGCCAGTGCTTTCTGCTCACTATAGAAATTTGTCGAACCTCATGCCTCTGTTCTAGGGTTTTCGTGAAGAACTCTAACCATCGGGTCGGTAGTCTTCCTGCAGTACGTTTGACATCCCGAAGAATCCAGTCACTAACGGCTCTTGTCCATCGGTTGCCGTTCAAACGTATCACGTGTTCGGCCTAACTTACCTTCGACGTACAGGGCGGCATGTTTGCTTTTTGATCGTTCACGTAGGTCGAAACCTTGGCTCCCCTTCCTTCACTAGTGTGACACGAGATACTCATTATATCGCCCTTTCTACTGCACGTTCTATAACCTGAGTGGTTTTCCATCCTGCTCACTCGGCTATCAGCTCTTCACTACATCGTCGATGCTCTTGAACGCTAAGCCACTCGTTTCCTCGTGCTCAATTAATTCGCTCATTATATGATTTCCTGACCTAGAAAGACGTAACTAGAACATTCGGAGATAATCAATCCATTGAGCGTGAATGGGCTACACGTCACCAATCCACTCCTTATGAACATCGTTTTTGTGAGATTTAATCGAAGAATAATGTTTCCACAGACGTTATCAAAGTCGGCCAGCATTCGTTCCCTTTGGCTAATGTTTGGTGTTGTAAGAACAGTGCCACCTGTACAGAGTAAAGAAAACAGTGGAAGGGAGACTTTGCTGCATGATTCATGAAGGAGTACCGAAACATCAGGGCGCGAACCAACGGATTAAAGTTCGCAACTGTACTGTTTTTCCAACAACTGATGAATTTCCACTATAACTACAGTAGTTCGAATTTTCAACACTATCGCAGCAGGCACATACACGAACAATACGTTCGAAAACTTTCTGGTGCTGCTCGATGAAATCTTTAGAAAACAGTCTACAAGGGAAGATCCTGCAAAGAAAAGGAAAAAAGAGAAAGGCTAAAAGCAGACAATGCGTACACTTAAGCATAACACACAGATTTACTAACTATGTGATCCATAGGCTGCAAGCGCAACGGCTACCGCACCAGATAGTCCAGCAATACGAATAATAGGAGACATAGCAGTACAAGAAGAAGAAGGATGATGCTGAACAGCAGAAGCGATTCCGGGAGACGTCTTCTTCGGTAACAATGGCAGCTCGGGAATCCACTCGAGAAGTGAGCCGATCTGAGCAGATAATGTTTTCATCGCCATCGTTTTCTTTTTTTTTTACTGAAGTCCGTACGAACTATAATTACAACCTGAAAATGCAAACTAAACTCAAACCATCACAAAGTGGGAAGTCACAGAAAACAAGTTTCTAATCGAAAATCTAAATAAGCACGGTTTTTGATTAGAAGAAACAAAATTATTCGCACACAAAAGTTACAAAATCTAAGACGACAAGATTTTGAGCGTATTCAATTTTTCCTCAAGAGTTCCTGATTCACTGTGCATCAGTGCATCGAAGTAACAGAAGACAACCATCAGGCGCTGAGATATTTGCAGCTTGAACCAAAGGCCGCCAGATTCGAACCCGTGATTATCTTTTCCCAGACCTCATGTGTTACCCATTGCCACATCAAAGAAGGTTCTTGCTTTGGTTTCCTCTCAACCAGCCCGAAACCATGGATGTTTTGGGATAAAAGAGCTTAAGTGCACGTCCCTCCCAACGGTTAACCGCCTCATCATGGCTTGGAGGTGTTCCTGGGTGTCGCGCTGCGATGTATAGCAGGGAATTCGTCCCCCTGGCAGGACCTTCCAACCTGAGGACTCAGCTAAGACTAGAACAATACAAGGATCCACCACAGTCCTGGTACCAAACTAGTAGCATAGTGGCAAATCTCCACCTGATCCTCAACGGCGGCGACTGCCTGAAGTGGCGACGATGCGGGGCGGAGCTTGGCCTGACTGACATTAGGACTCCAGGAAACAACAATGACTAAACTAGCATAACTCCGAAAAAAGAGATCATGCTGGGGTCTCCACAACCAGTGAGGATGGACCATCCAAGTATCCAACTAAGTGCACGTCCTCGATTGTTGAGAAACTATCTACCAAATGGAAACCAATAAAGGAGTCCCTACATACTTACCGAAACGTTTCTGCTTATTTTAATACGATGTAAACAACAATGAAGGTATGGACATGACACAGTACACGACACAGCACAGCGCCTGTTCACGCCACAACCGAATTCCGATGGATTCAAATGAAATTTTTCCGCCATTCAAGCTGACGCGCTGCTGTTGGCTTCGTAGCAACCCGGTCAAACTTTAGGTGTCATACATTGTGTGTTCTGCAGGCGCGGGCTGCTACGCAGTGAAAGGAGACGGTGCGTGTGGGGCAGCACCATCTCACTTGGCCGAAAGATACTGGTCGCTTCTCCGCCTGCTGTTCTTCCCCTGGATCTGGATTAAGGTAGAGTTATGTTCACGTTAGGATGATCTATGAATATAGAGATATATCTATATCTCAGCATCGTAGTGGATCTATGGATAATTACTTCTATCTATAGGTATATGGACTGGGTATTGGTCGCTTTTCTATTTGTTTCTTTTTAGAATAACTTGCAATGGGAAAAGAAAAGGTCCACATCAACATTGTCGTCATCGGCCATGTTGATTCGGGAAAGTCAACAACAACAGGGCATCTCATCTACAAATGTGGTGGCATCGACAAGAGAACGATCGAGAAATTCGAGAAAGAAGCCCAAGAGGTATTGTCACATGTCTTCATTGGAAATCATTGTTGTGGGTTAGAAATACATTTTTATGGAAGTGTGGGATCGAGTTGTCGTTGTCTTCGGGGTGTTTCGCAATCGCTGTGGTGATTGTATTGATTAGTCATCCTTTTTTGCCAACCTTCCATGTCGCGTTTATTGTGCATTGCTTGTGGTCGTTACTGGACAACAAAAATAGCGCTGAAGAAGAGGAAGTTTTTCTATCACGTTGTAGTTTTAAGTGTGATGGGCTGTTCATATATGTGGTTCTAGTTTATCTGCTTCATGCCTTGTTTTCCCAACTACGGGCTTTCTAGTTCATTTTGCTATAAGGTGTTTATGTTCTTCACATAAGTGTTTTAATAGGATTAGCAGTTCCAAAATAATGTTTCCATTCAGATGGGTAAAGGATCTTTCAAGTACGCTTGGGTACTTGACAAGCTGAAGGCTGAACGTGAACGTGGTATAACCATCGATATTGCTCTTTGGAAATTTGAGACAGCCAAGTATTACATCACCATCATTGACGCTCCTGGCCATCGTGACTTTATTAAGAACATGATTACCGGTTAGCTACTGCTTTATAGTCATAGATTGGGTCTTCTGTAATATACTAGTTTTTAGGAACGTCACAGGCTGATTGTGCCGTGCTTGTAGTTGCTTGTGGCACAGGAGAGTTCGAGGCTGGTATCTCCAAGAACGGGCAAACCCGTGAGCACGCTCTACTGGCCCAAACTCTTGGTGTGAAGCAACTTATCGTGGCCTGTAACAAAATGGACTCGACGGAGCCGCCATTCTCGGAATCTCGCTTCAATGAAATCACAACTGAAGTTTCTAACTTTATTAAGAAGATCGGGTACAATCCCAAAGCTGTGGCTTTCGTACCAATATCCGGATTTAACGGAGACAACATGTTAGAGCCGTCACCAAATATGCCATGGTTCAAAGGATGGGCAGTTGAACGAAAAGAGGGTAACGTTACTGGGAAAACACTTTTAGAAGCTCTTGACTCTATTGTTCCTCCCCAGCGACCAACGGACAGACCTCTACGTCTTCCCCTTCAGGATGTATACAAGATTGGAGGTTAGTCATACGTGCATCTTATATGCTTTGCGTTTTATTGCTTCATCTTCAGGTATCGGTACTGTTCCCGTCGGACGTGTTGAGACCGGGATCCTTAAACCTGGTATGGTAGTCACTTTCGCGCCACAAAACGTAACTACTGAAGTGAAATCCGTTGAAATGCACCACGAGTCTCTGCCTGAGGCTGGTCCTGGAGACAATGTTGGCTTCAACGTGAAAAACGTCTCCGTGAAAGATATCCGTCGTGGTTCAGTTTGCTCGGACTCCAAGAACGATCCTGCCAAGGAGGCTCGTTCATTCAACGCCCAGGTCCGCGTTAGTTCACACAAGTTAGTCCATATTTATGGAACACATTTTCTTTCTAGGTTATCATAATGAATCACCCTGGGCAAATTGCTGCTGGCTACACTCCTGTTCTCGATTGTCACACCGCCCACATTGCTTGCAAGTTCGCGGAATTGAAGGAGAAGGTGGGCTAAAATTGATAGCGGAATGCCTTTTATTTTCATGTGGAACTTACAGGTTGACCGTCGTACTGGTAAGAAAGTTGAAGATAATCCGAAATTTCTCAAGTCTGGTGATGCCGGAATTGTTGAGCTCCACCCGACGAAGCCTCTATGCGTGGAGTCATTCACGGACTATGCCCCTCTTGGACGCTTCGCTGTACGTGATATGAGACAAACAGTAGCTGTCGGTGTCATTAAATCTGTTGACAAGTCGGAGGGAGCTGGAGGAAAAGTTACAAAGGCAGCACAGAAGGCAGGAGTTGGCAAGAAGAAGTAATTCATGTGATTGTTTGGTTTTTTGTTGTCCAATTCCATAAGGGTAAAGTTGTTGGATTGATCACGTTTTGTTCCGGAATAATATCTTTGAATTTTTTTTCCATGTTTAAGCCAGTGTTGTTCGAAAATGAATAGAAGATGAGTCTTTTTGTAGCCCGCTGAGTGTATATCAAGTAACGGTTTGATCGTGTGATTGGTGAAGGAACCGTGGTTATTCGTAAGGTGAGTTCCGATTGTAATAGGTTCCTTTCTTGTATTTGGAAGTACATCAACAGAATACATCGCTAGTGACTATCTGGAACGAGGGTTGATCTGGGATGTTTGGGTATAGCCTGGGCATATATGGTGTAGCAAGGAGCATAGGTGAAGTCTAGCGCATCGTAGCAGGTAACTTCACTGTTACGACCAAGGTTGGCCAACTGGAATAGTTCGCCATTTCAATACGCGAGCTCCACTAAATTTGGAGACATACTGTGGCCAAGCTGGGGAACATTTAAATGACATTATTTTCACCGGCAACGTTGAAGAATTGTTAACCATAAGGTTGATATGATTTATTAGTGTCTGTTGTGTTGTTCGATGATTAAGAGGGTTAGGTGTGATGGGTGTTCACAGTAGGTGGGAATATACTAGTTGATCAATCTTTGCAGAATGAAGGGTAGGATTCTTCCAGTGGTGAACGTAATACTGTAGCACGATGTGAACTTTCGATTGGGGGTCGCGAACACTCCGGAGCTAGGTGGTGTATGCGTAGGGTGGGAACTGATTTCCTTTGTATGGGGGCCATAACTGCATAGGTTGGCTAAACCAGATGGACGTTCAGCGCCAAAGACGCAGCGGTAAAAGTCGGCTAGCGTCTTCATTCAGTTACCTGTTGTCGATCAAACTAGAAATTTAAATAGGTGGATTGCTAGGGGTTATACTCAGTGAAATTTTTTTGTCCTCCCGTCTTGCGGATTAAAAGCAATCGAGTATAAAAGTAACTGTAGTAGAAATCAATTAAATTGTATTTTTTGTCTTCACAGTGATAAAGTAGCAGTAAACAAGGCGGTTTTCGGTCTATCTGGTCAATTTGGTGCGACTTTTTTCTTCTACGAATCATATGGGTAAGGTGTTACCTATATTGACACGTACGTTGGTATGTTGCCAGTAATAAAAAGTAATGCGAGTGTGGTGGAGGGAGTGAGAGTCAGATGAAGGATGTAGTTTTCAACGTTGATCAATTTTAAAAAAAATGCATTATGCATTCGATGTCGTCAAACCTGTTTAGAAGGGACTGAATATATTGGTGTATGGGATGCCTAAAATGGCTTATTCATCTAGTGAATAGGCTCTGCTGTGCATACGGACATGTGTGGTACTAGTTTGCCGACCTTGACGAGATTGAGTTGATGAGCCTGGGGCATAGGATCGAAGTAGGAACCACGTGTGCATCGCAGAATACCTCTAATGGTTGCGCTATACGTACTATACTGGAAAGTAGATATAATTCATAAATATAACATCAAAAGGCATTGTTATTGGCTATTCACTTTGCTTTTAATATATTTTGCAACTACTCATGTTGTACTTTCCGTTTCGTGTCTCTTGGTTATATCTTTCTGATATAAGTATTTCGAAGAAGAATACAGAGTTGGTATGAGTATTCTGAGTGTTTAATTCGCATGACCCTATCAACCTCGGCCTTGACCATATAATTCTGTATATTCCTGTTGAACCAGCACGAGGTATTACTTTATTCTGTATTAAGGTAAACCTGACGCTTCGACAGATTTCGCCTTCTTCAGAGCTTCTCATAGGTTCTCTGGAGAAGGTGAAATCCGCTGAAACGTCATCTATACCGCAACAAAATAATAAAATAACACCTCATGTTCGCTCAACAAGTTTTTTTATTTTATTTGATCTGTCTTCACGTCTACTTTGCGAATCCCAGCACTTTCACATTCGATTCCTTTCCTCGCATCCATCGTCCACGAAGGCCTTCCAAGCTTTTATGTGTAGCTTCGGTTGCTGCTTGAGGATTTCCATTTTCATCTTGAACGTTGTAGAATGCTGGTCGAGCAATTCTCCCTAGAGTTCTGAGATAGCAGGGATGGGACGTTCCCAATTGGACTGCAGAGTGGTTTTTTCCCAGACAAGTCCGGTACTAATTCCCCCACAACAGAGGGATGAGAAGCATGGTTGGTCCGAAGTAGAATCGAAATAGCACCATGTTCTTGATGACGGGCATCACCACCGCTATGCTATCCGCCGCTATCGACAAGAATATAGAGGATTGTTTGTGTTTAGTCTGAATACTTATCCCTAGGTAGGGTTTTGATTTTTTGCTCTTACTGTACTAATAGTCTGGAGGATTTCGTAACAATTTGGGCAACTTTACAAAAGTTGACACCAATGTCTAACAAACTATTGGTTCATGTCTCAAAATTTAAGAAATTCGTGTTCATGAACGTAATACTGATCTTGCTTAAATGTTTAGAAACACCACATCTAACCGTAGGGATGCTGAGATATGAATAAAACTCGGAACCTCAGCTTGGCGTCGAATCCGCTATTGTCCTTACCCGGCTTTACGCGCTATCCACAATGCCATCCGAGGTTCTTGATTTGTCTTTCTCTCAGCTAGTTTTTTTTTTTACCTTGACAGTGACATCAGCAATCATTCGTCAACGGAAATGATCGGAAGAGCACAAGGCAGCACTTAATTAACATGAAGCTGCAGTTGGAATCATAACTTTAACTTTTATTTACTACCTATTCTCTTTTTTCACCGTTGACGGGTGAGTGTTGATAGGGCCGTTAGAGTAAAAAAAATTTGCTAGGAGAAAGACAAAATAAGAGCTTCGGTTGGCGTGGTGAATATTACGTGAACTCTCGGAATGGTTAATTATAGGTTCGAAGCTCAATTGAAGTTCCGAGTTCTACCCACAATTCAGTATCTTTGTGGTTGTATTTCACACAACATCCTACAATAAGAAAGGAGAGTAGACAGCAAATAAAAGTTAAATGTTGTGAGACCACATGTAATTTCATAGTTTCAAATGTCCGAACATTTGCCGGCTAACAATTTGCGATCTACAATGCAAAATGTTGTCTCTCCTGTTTATACAATACCAGCATGCTTCTTTCCGTGATAGTGATATACCCTTCTCTAGCTATGACTCAACATAAAATAAAAGATTTGCTATAAAAGGACAGAAAGGATAATGCTCTCGGCGTTGATCAATTCCTGGGGGTGCGCCAAGCATTCGACTTCATTAAGCATCGTTTGAAGCGCTTGAATGCATATCTGGCCTTAACAATGACTCGCGGTGGCCTACTGATGTATCGAACTAGTGCTGCTACCTCTCCAGATAAGTCTGACCCAATTAGGCGACCCCGCAGGGATGAAGGGTTTGGTCAGCTTGGGGTGGTGGGATGGATCCCATGTGCATTACAGGGAGGGTTTGACCACTGCGCCATATGCGCCCTGTACGTGATATACATTAAATGTATGTACAATGATTTATTTTAATACAAGTGGTCATCAAATACTGCACTGATCTTATCATTTTCTTCATCCGACTCGTTCCCTCGTATCCGTTATCCTCGAAGATGTTCGGGATTACTTCTTTATTTGTGCGGCTTCCTTTGGATCTTTGTGCTTATAAATGTTTATAAGTGCTGCTCAAGTCGAATCTACCCGCGGGAGATCCGTTGCAGGGCGTATTCAGGTTTTCACCAGTTACAGTTGCCAGCCTTTGTGGAGCACTTCCCAGGCAAGTTTGGCACCAGTTTCCCAATCCTGACGGAAAAGAGAAATGTCTGAATCCGTGGTATAAGCAGGGCTTTACTCGTCATGAAGGTGTCTTCCCCACCATGCCATTTGGTCACTATAGGTTCTACTCTCATACCGACAGTATGCTCGAATTCTTAATTTCTTAGGAGCAAGAAACTTTTCCAATAGCAAGACCAGAGATGGAAAAAGAGAACCAAAAACGGTTCCAATGCAGGGTTCGGATATGGAAAAATGTCAGCAAATGTTTTTGTCGAATAACTGGTCATAAATTACTGTTCTCGGGTCTCCTTTATATAGGGGTCCCATTCCGGTAGGTCGCGAGGCAACGCGGCGCGTCCCTAGTTAGGATAAGGGTTGAACGCGCGCCGAAAACGGTGTTATGCTTGAGTGAGACGCAAAAGGATCCAGGTGTTAAACTCCTTGTTTCTGTTGCGTCGATTTGACAGTACCTTTGGTTATGAAAACATGCATGTGTGCGTTGGTGTGAATTCTCTTGTGCGAGCTACGAGTCAGTTCGGCCAAAAGTCTACATTTAGGTGACTCGAAAGTATATGGTAGGCGGTTACGTGTCGCCTCTAACAAATAAACTCGTCGTCTACTCTGAAAGAGACTGGCGACTCACCCTTGTGTATACCTAGTTCCTCCATTCAGAGCTCGGCAAACCACATGTGGGCGTTAAGTGCTAGCTTACTTTACTTGCCTGATACTTGAATACGTCCTCACTGGTTGTGCAGGCCCCAGCATAATCTCCATTTTTCGGAGGTTTGCTGGTTAGGCCACTGTGGTTCCCTGGGATCCCGAGGTCAGCCTGGCTAAAATCTACCCTAGATCTTCACCACCACAGGCAGTCGCATCTCTTGTGGGCCAGAGGGAGATTTACCACCATACAACCTTAATACCAGGACGGTGGTGAATCCTGGTATTTGCTTACTCTTAGCCAGGCTTCCTAATGGAAACGTCGGACACCTTCTTAGCTTGGGAGACCCTGCCAGGGAATGAATCCCTCGCTATACATCGCAGTCCATCATTCCCCTGACCCCGAAAGCCCTGCCGATACGACAGCGTTAGGTAGGACAAGTACGGAGAGGCTCCTGTAGTCTCAGGACCATTCTGGGCTGCTTAAATCTTGAAGGTTTAAGATGAAGACCTGTACCTACAATGCACGCACACTTGCATCGGAGTCCTCGTTAGAGGACCTAATCATGCATGCAAGAATGATGAGGTACGACATCATCGCACTGGCTGAAGCGAGAAAATGCCGCCTATTCAATGCCGTCTATGACAACGGAGAAGAACAGCGGAGGAGTCGGTGGCGTCATCGTTCTTTTCGAACAATTAACAAACCAAATCGAATGTTTACGGTTGAGGAAATGTAGATCAATCCCGGGTCTGACAATCTTCGTCATTTACACACTAATATCAAGCTATGCTGAAGACAAAGTCGAAATGTTCTAAATGGAATTGAAGAAATACTGCGGAGGAACCCATACATTCCTTAAGGTCATCATTGGAGATATCAACGCATAAAGTGGACCCAGAAAAACGTCTGCATAACGTCGCATTGGAACCCATGAATGAGAATGGAACGAGCAAAATGAACGGTTGTTGGGGTTTGTTGAGTCCATGAAGATCAAGACCTTTTCTGGTAACTCACAATTCCAGAACCCGCATTCTCAACGCTGGGCGTAGGAGTCTCCCAATTAGGTGTACCATTGCCAAAGAGGCTATATCGTAGCCTATTTCGAAGGCTTTGCTTAGCCGATGTCGCTACTATCCCAAAATTCTACACAGGATCAGACTATGCCTCCTTCCTGGAAGATTTCATTTCTCGCTGAAAAGAGAAAAAGCCGCTAAATTTTAAAAAAAGAAGTCCCAAAACCAGCTTATATTGGTATTTATACAGCTCATTAGTGTGCTGTTGGGAAAATACCTTTTCTGATAACAACAATGAGTTGTGCGACCAGTATATTCAACACTTTCACGTTACCGCTATCAAAGCTGCGAGTTCCAAAGTCAGCAAGGGACGTCCTTACAGAAACACTCGAGCTGATAATCCAACGTCTCACAGTTCACAGGCAATCGCCCACTGATGTTCGAACTTGCAAAACAATGCAGGCAGGCTATGAAAGAGGATCTTAAAGAAGGAGCCCCAGTTATAGTCGAAGCGGCAGACTTGAAGCGTTTGCAAAGCCAACCGAAATTAGAAGACCGAGATGGTTGAATTCTGACATCTAGACATAGCAGCTACAGTTTCATGGAAAGAAATGGAGAAAATCATTCACAATTACTTTTCGAATCTCTTCAACTGCCATGTCCTTCTGCGATGATATGAAATAAAGGGGAATAGATATATCGTCCCTACTCTTCTCACTTCCGAAATCCGACGTGCTATTTCGTCGTTAGGGAATCGAACACCCGGAATGGACGGAATAAGATTTGAACACTTGAAGAACCTTCCACCATTCCTCATAAACATACTGGCTCGGTTCTTCACACGTTTGCTGTTTGAATGCAGGGTCCCTCCTCAGTGGAAGACCAGGAAGACCGTGCTATTGTTCAAGAAGGGTGATCTGCACCATATCGGCAACTGTCTACAACTACTACGACAACCAGTCTGCTTGTTGCCTGCCGTCTACAAACTTTTCACTCGAGTTATTCTAAACAGGATAGACAGAAGACTGGACGATGAAAAACCATGTGAGCAAGCAGGGTCTCAAAAAGGATTCAGTACGATAGACCACATCCACGCGATAACAAGACCTACTGAACTATCGCGGGAGCAGAAGAGACCGCTCTGTCTCTTTTCTCGATTTATAGGAAGCCTGTACTCCGTCGAGATAGCAGCAGTCATAGAAGCCCTAGGCAGCATGTGCGTCTCTACTCTGTGTATAAAGGTTCTTCGTGACCTATATAAAAATTTGTTAACCAAAATATCACCATTCTATAAGTATATTACCATCAACGTATAAAGAGAAGTTAATAGCGTGATACTGTCTCGCAAAAATTCTTTACTGCCATTTTCCGAAACAAGTGTTTAAATTGTTGACCTTACACGAAGTTGATAAAGAGGTTTCTTTGGCTAACGTTTCGAAGTCTTGGTCTTCTATAATGCTGAGATATTTGTAAAACTGAAATTCCTTGCACAAACCGGACTAAAACCTATCACCTTAGTGGACCTATACGTGTGTAATACGGATGTGACAGTGACATTGCAATGACTCCCACGACCGACTTTCTATTAGCCTCGGCATTGATCAAGTAATTCTTCGTATTTTTATTGAGCAAACACGAAGTGTTATTGTTCTTTATTCACGAATAAGCTGACGTTTCGGCGGATTTCGCCTTCCTCAGAGCCGCTTTCTATGAGGTTCCCACTAAGTATGTCACGTAGAGACCAACCGCACAGAAATCACATGGAAGTATAATGTCATTGTACTATATTATACCGTCATTCTATTTTACTGTCGTTCATTCATTATACTATATTATACTGTCATTATACTTCCATGTGATTTCTGTGCGGTTGGTCTTTACGTGACATAGTAGAAACCTCATAGAAAGCGGCTCTGAGGAAGGCGAAATCCGCCGAAACGTCAGCTTATTCGTGAATAAAGAACAATAACACCTCGCGTTTGCTCAACAAAAATACGAAGAATTACATTGCAATGATTAAAGTTGTGAAACTTATCACTCGTTAATTCAAGACTATTAATTGAAATTTTAACTTATTATTTACTGCCTACTTCTTTTAACGGCAGGGTATATTGCGAAATATAACTCTAATGATGCTGAGATATTTGCAAAACTCCGGACCGCAGGTAGGTCTGCGGTGGGGAACGAACGCGCTATTGTTCTTTCCGGGGAATAACGCCTTTACCACCATACCATGCGGGTCCTTCGTTTCGCCTGTCTCTCAGCTAGTTCTATTGATCTTTTTGCCATCAGCAATCACCCGTCAACGGGATTGATCTGGGGAGCCCAAATCGGCATTGAACCCAGTTAAGCTAGGGCTGTAGTTATAATCACAATCGTGCTGATAGCAAGTGATCGATACAACTAGCTGAGAGACAGGCGAAACGAAGGACCCGCATGGTGTGGTGGTGAACGCGTTACTTCCCGGAAGGGGCAATAGTGCGTTCGCTCCCCACCGCAGACACCGGTGATCCGGAGTTCTGCAAATATCTCAGCATTATAGAGGTTATATTTTGTAACATACCCTGCCATTTAAAAGAATAGGCAGTAAATAAAAAGGCTAGTCTTGGTATTAATCAGAAAACTATTTTATTTCCCTAAACACTGAACATTGTTCGAAAATTGAAATGGTACAACGTGTAAGTGGAAATCAATGATCGGCAATTACACCATTTTCTCTTTGCTGATGACATCGCTCTCATAAAACCAAACACGAGCCAGGCGGAACGCATGCCAGCCAACCTTGATAACCCTTGTGCAAAGATTGCTATTCAATTAAATGTTCATGAGGAATGAATTGGTTTCATAAGCCCTATTCACGCTCAATGGATTGAATATCACCGAATGTTCCAGCTACGTCTATCTAGGTCGGAAAGTTAACATTGTGAACGGCTTGTTCCAGAATTAAGAGGGGGAAGCGGGCGGTTTGGGGAGATTTCAAAAGCATCAAGGATGTAGTGAGGAGAACGAAGAATACCCGACCCTATGACCACTTTTTCGATTCTGCGATTCTCTTTGCTTAACTCACGCGTCAGAAACCTAGCGGCTACGTAACCGGGATGGAATATCATTCAGCATTATTGAACACGCAGTCGAAAGGACGATGCAAGGAGTACCCCGTGTCACACGAGTATGGGAAGGGATCCGAAGCTCAAATCTCCGTCAACGATCAAAAATCAGAGATGCCGTTTTGTACTCCAAACTGTCGATAATGAGATGGGCCGGATACATAATGCATTTGAACGACAACCGATCGACAAAAGGCGTTAACCACTGGGTTCCTCGGGATGTCAAATCCCCAGCAGGAAGACCACCGACCTGATGGTTGGAGTTCTTCACGAAAAGCCAGAACGAAAGGTTTGACGCTCAACGAGTCCTTAGAGCGAGCAGAACCCACTGGGCTACTCTTACACGCAGGAGTGAAAAATGGAAGGGCTACTGCTGATCGCTGGAGTCACTTGACGATCAACGAGAAGACAAGAAATACGGGTGAATAATTGACTTTAGTCACCAAAATTATTATCCTGTTTAAATGGAAAGCATGTAGTGAAATGTACTGTTGAACATAATGTGGTGGACTGCAATACACGTTGAGCATCCTATTCATTGAATTGTGCTGTGCTTTAGCCAACCTGACTTTCTTATCGTCGTTTTCTTGTTCAGCAATCGCAAGGTTGTTAAACATCATACATTTGCTTCCATAGAAAAACACAATTTTTCCTTATCCGCATGGTGTGGTGGTGAACGCGTTGCTCCCCGGAAAGGGTAATAGCGCATTCGTTCCTCACCGCAGACACCTGCGGTCCAGAGTTTTGCAAATATCTCAGCATCATTGTGGTTGTATCACACTCCATAAAATAACCTTAGCGATTAAGTGGAATAATAATTAATTAATAGTCAGAGTAACAGTCAAATAACTTTTCGGAAAAAGAGAGCTCTTTACAAATCACTGAGCGGAGAGGATGGCTGCTCTGTTCTCACTTCTCCTTCCTTGATCTGCTTTCGTTTAACTATCGAACGAATATGAATAGTCCACTAAAACATTCTGGAGCCCACTGAACTGCAAATGTATACTATCTGGTACATATCCACTTACTTCACCAAGTATGGATACTATGCTGTCCATACCGTCGCGAGTAGGCTAAGTAGTTCTAAATTTGTTATAAGTCTATTTTTAATGTTCGAAAATGAAGTAGGAATCGTCAACGTTATAAACGCAAGCGTCTAGGGGAGGCTTATAGCGCAGTGGTCGGATGCGCCTGCAATACACATGGGATCGTCGACTCCGCCCCCAAGCTCACCGAACCCTCCATCGGGATCGTCGACCACGCCCCAAGCTCACCAAACCCTCCATTCTTCCGGGGTCGGCAAATTGGTACCAGATTTATTTGGGTGGAAAGCAGCAGTGGCTCGATACATCGGTAGACCACCATGAGACATTGTCAAAGCTAGATATGCATTCAGTGACCTCCAACGATGCTTAAAATCGCTCCTGTTCAATTATTTTATCTTTCGAAATACGAGTCTCTACGAAAAATTTAGAAAACTGCAACGGAAAATCAGAATTTTATTGTGGTGAAATGAGGAAACTTAAATTTTATTGGAAGAGATTAGTAGATTCAGATAACTCTTGCTTAAATTGCTTAAGTTCACTATGAGATAAGATATTCTGGTTTGAAATTTGAAAGGGAATTATTACCAGTAGCATACGCATTGAAATGAACGCATGCAAATATATGAATACGTTAGAATACGACCATAACAATAACTTTTTCTGATTAAAAATTTCCTTCATTGTTTTAAAAACTTTTTAAATGAGAAATTTCAATTTTAACTTATTATTTACTGCCTACTCTTTTTAATGGCAGAGTATGTTGCGAAATATAGCTTCAGTGATGGTGAGATATTTGCAAAACTCCGGACCGCAGGTGTATGTGATGGGGAACGAACGCGCTATTGTCCTTTCCGGTGAGTAGCGCGTTCACCACCACACCACATGGATCCTTCGTTTCGCTTGCCTCTCAGCTAGTTCTGTCGATCTTTTGCCATCAGCAATCACCCTTCAGCGGGAAAGTGAGAAATTTGAAGTCATTGATCTGGATATACATTTACATCTGCTTAAAATATGTTATATTCGTCTGAATAGTTGAGTGGAACCTCTTAGGAATTACAAGGAATCCTGCGGGCCCCAGCACAATTTCCATTTGATTGGTTATTTGCTAGTTGCTCATGGTTCCCCTTTGCGCTGCAGTTTTCAAACCATTGCCAAGGCGTTTCCGGATCGTCACCGCTTAGCAGCTGGTAAATATCTGGTTACCAAGGTGGTAGTAATTCCTGGCCTTGGTTTAATCATAGCTGGATTTCCGAATAGAAATGTCAAACTCGTTGTTAGTTCGGGAGACTCTGCTACGAAGATGAACCATCGTATAAAACACATGTGAGCCTAAGAGAAAAACGGGTTTGAGAAAGCTGTGACAGAGGTACTTCAAATATCTTACATAGTGTTTTAAGTAATGAAGACCCTTATTTTCATTATCGTTAGAAATCGACACTTATACCGTATGTGATACGTTTATACTTTTCTCGGTTTACTAGTTGATTTTACAATATTTTCCTCAGGTCAGCACATTTTGTGGGAGCAAAGGAACAAAATAGTTTTTTAAATGATTGTCTGCTTAAAACATCTTCAACAGTTCTAGGAATTTAACCATTTTGGGTGGTACGACATTTCAAAAGTTTAAGAACTCTTAGTATTTTGAGCAATTTTTTTCCGTTGGCACTCTTCTCGACTCATTGCGGCGTTGAAGAAGACGGAAGCGCTAAAACGCTGGCGACCATACAGTTTTAGAACAACCTCGTTTACATTTATCAATAAACCAAAACGTTGGTTATTCGTGCAGGGATTAAGTGAAAATCGGCTTAATTTGCATGCATTTTTATATTACCTGAGATCACATTTGGCTACCACTTGAGAATTTTGTCGTCTTCATGAATGACGTTCAGTGGTGCTCCGGTTGTTTCTCCTGTTATTCTGGAATAGCTCTATTAGAGCGTTCTTAGGTCGCTTCGCTAATGGCAGCAGTCAGTTCTTGAGTCGGGAGAAGCTTTTCGCGAAATAAATTTGGCGCGAATTTGTTGATTCTGGAATCATAGAGGGCGTTGTTGGTTAGGCAGAGATCGAACCAGCAACCATGCCTGTATTACACACTTTCTCTACCACTGCGTGGACAATAGTGCCGTATAAAAAACGAAGTGAAACAGCTTCTCCAATGAAACAATCACGCTCTATGTTTTCTTGATTTGCACTTTTAGTGTTCGGAGAACTTCATTTCTTTACTTAAATTCGAGTTTTTTCTTGAGAAATAGAAACCCCGTACCCGTATCTCACTTTCAAGTATTGTAGTGAATAAAAGTACAAATTATTGGTAATATACTCGGAGAAATAAAGTAATTGAGATCAAATTTTCTCACAAGGTGACATGTGGTGGAGAAATCCAACGTGTTGCGTTTATAGTATTTCCCACGATTTTTGTTTGCGTGAATGTGCTTAGGACAAAAACATTACTGGTTAGTTTTTTGCTCCAGAGTTGTTCTTTAGAATAAGCAAGAGGTATAAGTCAGCACATCCGGCCGAGAGGTGACCAAAAATCTCGCTGTCTCAGGCACTAGGAATGCTAGACTAGGAATGGGAATAGGAACTAAGTCGGCTCAAAAATTTCCAACCAGCACTTCGCGCCTGCATTGACTCATAAATATTTGGCCACCCGCGATTGAACATTTGGAGGTTTCAGTGAGCTTTCCATCATCTCGTAGTCCTCTTTCTGACGCCTCATCCCCGTTGATGTTGCGCCCCCAGCCGCTTAGGGGGTCGATGGCCTTGGTGCGCTACCGCCGCCCGTGGTCGGCCGTTGGTGGTCGTCCGTTGCCTTGCCAAACCCCTAGCCGCTCGCCCCGCGACCCGTCGCTATGCGAGGTGAGTCTATCCCGAACCAGGTTACCGGGTCCCAACCGCCCGCCCCTTGTTCCGACCCCAATCGCCCCTATTTTGACCTCGTTGGGGCCTCAATTTATACGAACTTCATTATACTGAACCGCTTGAGGGTGATTATCTCGTCATACAAGATAAGCTCTGCTGCTACTCGGTCGTGAGTGTAGTCACTTTTGTATCGCATTTGTCTCTGTTATGTGTGTGCGATGAGCTTCGCATAGTCAAGTGCTCTTGCTTTGCGTGTATTACAGTATTCCTGTAGTGAAAATAGAGAACAGCTACAGCCACACGTTATGCTACAGTTTTGTGAACCATTTGCTTTTATCAAACGTTCTGTATACCGCTATGCTTACCTGGAGTTTTGCTCCTTACGAATAGCACAATTTTCACTGTGTTCTCTTCCAAAGGCTCTTTCATATCATTGCTCCTCCTCCACATGATTATGCACCTTTTGTGGCTTGGCTAGCTGCAAAGCCTTGCAGTTACGGAAAGACATTTTGTAACATTTTAAAACATTTCACAACTCAACTCTTTCTGTAATCCTATTTTGTCATCGATATTTTCCTAACAGCAGCATGACACTTGGAGAATTCGTATGCACTTTCCTTTACAAATTGGTCAATCAAAAGACTTTTCGCAGTCTTCTCACCTTTTCATCGTTCATTGGTGCACCTTCTGATCATCTCGTCATCCATTCATCCTTCTGTATCACGAAATCAAAACTACGCAATCGATCTGATCGGCGACCACTCCGAGTTATTGTAATCTTCTTGACGTGACTGAGTTGGGTGTATGACCTCTGGATAGCGCATGGTTACATATCAAATCAAAGGCAACAACGATGACGACGATGAGGTGACACCGGATGCATTGGATTGAGATCGGAGACCATTTTAGCAGCAATCAGCAGTTGTCTCCTAACCGAAGTTCTCTACCGATTGCTACCGTTTCGATTCCAGTTTTTCTTCAGTGGAGAATTTCAAGCTATCAACGGCTGACTAGCTACCAGGACGAAAGTACGGTCAACTCATTTGGACGCTGTCGACCAGCCGGCTGGCTGGCACATGCGAATTCGCCGATCATTTCGGTGTTACTCCGTGCAATTCACCGGCTGGAGGTCAACCACCGTCAGTGCCGGCGCGATTGCACCGCGCTCAGCAAAACACCACCTATGCGATCGCCGTCGTCCGAGTGATCAGCGCGCATAACGCTACGGATTAGTCGACTGAACGCCCTGAGAAGGAACGCCGACCAGAAGCGGATGGCTCGATGAATGAGTGATTGAATGAATGCCAGCATTGTGTCGACCTCTACAAAATTCAAACTCGCTAGCATCCATCACATCGGTGTAGATGTGTTCCTATTGAGTCACGCCCATATTTGACGGAAATTGCGCTGAAGGCGACCGTAACTATTGCGACAAATTGAGCGGCGCGCTACAATAAAACGTTGTAGACGGCTCTTCCAAGTGGACTTGTAAAAATTGCTATTAGTTCATTATCAGCTCTGCTTGTGATAGAGTTTATCACCGATGGAAAGACCGTTTACCACTGGCTTATTTAGCACATACATTGCGATACCTTTACTTGAAGCCGCTTTGTAGACTTACAAAGGCTCGTGCATCATTCAGATAACACTGTCGGAATATATTGGACGATGGAACGATGGTTCTTTGATGAGAACTTGAGAGCTTGGACGGTTGGAAACGTAAATAACTTATAGAAGAGGTTCTACTCTACTGTTAAAACGATAACTATATATGTTACAGTCTACTTTATGTTCCTAATGTCAATCATCCAACCAAATTGTTTTCCAAATTTGCAAGTCTTTAATGTTTAACGTTTTGTTTTCTGCCTTCTATAATTTTCATGGCAGGTTACTAAGCGAAATACAACCACAACGTTGCTGAGATATTTGCAAAACTCTGGACCGCAGGTGTCTATGGTGGGGAACGAACGCGCTATTATCCCTTCCGGGGAGTAACGCGTTCACCACCACACCATGCGGGTCCTTTGTTTCGCA